>JBBMOL010001238.1:0-44718 GCA_037954665.1 Laguncularia racemosa
ACACACGGATCATCCATTGGAGCCCCAAAGAAGCTGGATACTCATCCAGTGGTTGGAAAACAAATGAGGATGATTTGGCATGAATAGGAGGTGAAGAAGGACGTCTGCCACTAGGATTTCTTTGAATGCACGACGCTCTGCATCTAACTGTTTAACAACTTCAGTTTTCCTCTGACAAGGCTTTCTTCACAGTCATCCATTTCGAGCGAATCAGAGGATCATCAAGAGTATTTAAATGCCTGCACAGAGACATATGCCACAGTTGGCAAGAGAAATGTTGTAACTTAATGAAATTCAAGTATAGATAGACAAAGTAAATCATGCAACTTCATCTTGGTTCTTTTCTGAATGCTACATATGTGTACATGTGGCCAAACAAACATAATATTTGTGTGCATAAGCACATGAAGCTACCACAGACTCTCCGAAATTTGAGTTGCCAGATAGACTACATTTTAAATTCAGATCAGAAATAGCAGTATTTAATTCATATGAGGCCTATTATTAATTACATGATGAATTTAAAACAAACTTAAAAGGACAATGACATGGATATTCTTTACCACTAAATTTCTCCATCTCTAATCATTCAGTCATTTATGACCATCCACTCTCTTATCTAGTAGAAATCCATCTATTATTTATTATTATTTCTTTTTTCCTTCTTTCAAACCAACAGCATAGCTTCCCAAAATGATTATTTATTACAACAGATAAAATATGGTTTGATTGGAAATAATGCAATATTTTCCTTTCCATAGTTGCAATCAAACTTTTAACTGCACTCCAATACAAGAACTAACTGGAGATATTTCTCTCAGACCATCTAAATTAACAACTTTCAGTTTACTTGCAAACCATCTTTGTCTACCAAAAAACAGCAGCTCATGCCTGCCATATCTTATCTTCCTCCTGATTCTCATGTTCACTTTCAAACAAAATTAGGGAAGTCCTAATTATAATAACCAGTCAAGGGAGAACCCTAAAAAAGAATAAATGTCCCACAGCACAAAAACGAGAAATTAATACTGACTGTTTTTAACTAACAAATGTTTTTTTCTTTCTCTAGTCTAGCTGTTACTCCTCTTAAAGTTCTGCAGAGGACAACAGATTGTTTGCCATCATAAGGAAGCTCGAACAATGCACATTCCCAGAAAGAACTATATTAAAATATGCAGTACAACTTCTCAAATCAAAAGAAAGTATCCACTAACTCCCATTTGCCAAATGCAAGTCTTACTTTTCTTCAGAAATTCATCCTTGCCTTCCTCACCTAGTTGTACCATTATTTTTTTTTGATTAATTCAAAATTCATTTAACCAAAGGAAGGATATACAACCACAATGCATGGGAAAGAGGGGGCATTACCCCACTATATACAAAACTCAAAACTAGAACAAAACCACTGCACTAATCCAATCAAGCAAACGAAGCTAAAAGATGCTAGTATCTTTTTCCAAAAAAAAAAAAAAATAACTAAGGATAAGCCTTGCTAGAGAACATGGGATTGGATGCATTGCCCTAGATGGACTGAATTGCGAGCACGCTAGAGACAATAGACTATTGTATCTTAAAATTCATAAATTCGTTTTGTGATTTTCCACCCCCTCCAAAATCATGCTAATCAATGGAATGGAAAAGGCTCTTCAGCAGCAACATGTGCTTCTGCTTCAGTTAACAATTTCCCTTCACTAGTGCTAAAAGCTAACCAGGGAATGTTAGTGAAGATATTTTACTTTCTTCCCTCTCCGGTCTAACTTTTTGACCATATATACAAGGACCGCCTATTATAAGGTTTCATGCCACCAGTTAAAGAAAATAGTCGGCATGAAAGACGTGAAAGCAAGCTGTACGATGCCTTTTCATTTGACCTCTCCCTAATACACTCACTGTATTGATGTAGCTAAACTACACTGCTTATGTTCTAAAACCAGTGTTAGAATTATCACATTAGTAGCATCCATTCTTTTGTAATTAAATCCCAAGTTGCATACGAAAAACTCTAGAAGTCAATCCCCACTGAGCAATCCCCAGCATCCGTCCTCTCTATATCCCACACGATGCTCGACATCCAGAAGGAACAAATCTTTAGCAAAAACCACACCTTACTCTAGTATCAATACAAAAACCGATTACGGCACAATAACATCAATTACCACTCCTAATCAATATAGTTTACGCTATGAGCTCACCAATCCTAACTAATTTTGAAAAGTCTCAACCGAATCAAATGAGCAGCAAAAAGTCCATGAGTAACCAAGAAGTTGTCCTTTTTACCGCTTAAACAGACACATTCTCAATTCAATAAATTTTTTATACAAAACAAAATTTGTAAAAATTTGTAAATTAGGTCGAAAGGGAGGGAAGAAATTACTTTTGATTGACAATAGCACCATCAAAGAAAAAGGAGGTAATAGAGCCCTTTCTCCCCCAAATTTTTCCTAGCCAATTTAAAGTGATCTTGCAACCACCCAAAGAACCCCCCATTTCCCCAATTTAAATTTTCGATTTCGTTTTAGGGTTTTCAACTACAAATTTTCACAAAAAATAAAATAAATTTTACGATCCACAATTATTCGCTCACTTCTTTCTGCTTCCCCCTCTCGCTATCCGAAACGACGGGACTTAAAACCTTTTGGGGAACGGGAAGAATCAAAAATTGAGTTGACGGTTTTGACCTGGGGAGGGGGGGGTGATATTGGGTTGGGTTATTTTTTTTGGACAAAAAGGGGAAAAAAGGCCGGGGGGAGGATCCCCTTTTTCTTGCGTTTTCAAAAGGAGGTTTTAAGTTTTGGGCTTTAAAGGGATCCATTTTGGATATAAATGGTTTAAAATTGTGCCCTTTAAGCAGGGCAGGGGCCCCTTTTGGGGACCCTCATTCATAGTCTTTTGGAATTAAATAAGAACGAATACGAGTAAAGAGTGAAGTAACTATTTTGTTTTAATTTTTAAGCAATACCCAAAGTCATTGGTTTTGCTTTTAACTTTTGGATAGGGGGAAGTTAAAATTTTAAGAAAAAACAAGTTTTGAAGGAATTTTTAACTTGAGTAGATTTTGAGTTTCAAATTTTTAAATAAAACATTGTTTCAAAACTCATTTTTTAAATAATAAATATTGTTCCCAAAATTTTACTTGAATAGGGCCTTTTTTTTTTTTTAATGGGGGCTCAGTTTTGAAATTTGAATAAACATTTTGAGGGGCATAAGTTACCCTAAAGACCATGTGTATTTAAAAAAGTTTACACTATGAATTTGTTTCAAAAAATACCTTAGCAGATTTCAACAAAGGTTTCCCAAAGAAAATTTTTTAAAATAAAATTAAAAAAAAAAATATTGGTCTTATTCATAACTGATTTAAAAAATTTTTAAAAGCCTTTCTTCGCCCCCCTATTACAAATAGTATTTTTCTTTTTTTTTTCAAGAAAAAAGGGAAAATAAAATACGTTGATAACAATAAAAGGGATATAACGCAAGAGGGGATTTTCTAAAAAAGGATATATGGAAAAATTTATAATAATAAATAGGGAAAGCATGTTTCCAACTTTACTATCTCGTACCTTAAAAGTTTCGGGTGCCTAAAATTTTTAAAATTTTAAGTTGAAATTTATTTTCATATCAGGGGAAGAAACTATTTTACACAAAAACATATGCTTTTTTTAAAATGATTTTTTTAACCCTGTTTTGGGAGTTTTTTAAAGCAAAAATCTTTTGTGCTTCATAATTTATTAATTGATAAATGCAAACCGCATTTTTTGTAAAAAAATATAAAGGGCAACTTTTCTAGTTTTTTTTTCCGGCCACTCGGGAATATTTTGATTTCTCAAAAAGATGGAGGCATTCTTTTTTTCGGGGAAAAGGGCTTTTTAAACTTTTTCCAAATGAAGCTTTACGTCCACACGCCCCAAAATTTAGTGAGGGCTAGTGTGCCGACAGCCCCTAAAATTTTACATAAAACTTTTTAAGCAAAAGGCAAGCAATTCTATTATAGTTGTTTTTTATACTTTTGTTATTTAATTTTTGTATCAAATTAAACATATATGAAATAAATAAAAACCATAAAAAATTAGTTTATAATAATTATTTTTATTATTCGCAATCATAATTTTTATATCATATGATGTGTTTTTTTGTATTCTTACCTAAAATCATTTTTTTTAAGGGGTCTTGTTTTTTTTAAATTTTACTTATTTTTTTCAAAATTACTGCCATATTTTTAAAAGGGCAAGGAAAAAGCATGGTTTTTTTTAATTATTATTATTTTCGCCCCTCAAAAATTTAAACCAATTGCTCCCAAAGTATTGCTTAGATGTAAATGAGCTAGCTTAAAATTAGGAAATATTTTCAGTAACTTCAATTAATCAACTCCTAAGGACCTATATGATTGGGGAGGTTTAGACGGGAAAAATTTAACATAATTTTTTTCCCCAACCTATGAACCAATGATTTACAAGTAAAAAATTCTTGAACTGAGCTCAGCCAAAGGGCCCTTATTTTTTTGGACCGATTTATTGAACTAAAGATTCACAAGTCAATTAAACCTATGAATCGACCTCCCTTCTTTTTTTCTTTTTTTCTTTAAAAATCCCCCCGATTCCATTAAAACCAAAAATTTTGGGCAAGTTTCCCAATGTTGAACCGGATTGAATTGACCCCCTTTAAACTAATTGGGTTTTTTTTGAATTGCCAATTTAACCTATCATTTCCTAGGCAGTTAATTAGCAAATAACACTCGCATCGATAAACCCCCAAAAAATCAATCCATTAAATTTTTTGCTTTTGAAGATTGGAATAAAAACCAAGACTTAATTGAAACAAACTACCATTGAACTTGCAACCAAGCCAATTTAAAGTTGGTTCAAAAGCTAAATCATATTTTATTCTTTCTTAAAAAGGGGGGGAAAAAAAATTTCATCCCAGGTTTGAAATAAATTTTTTTTTTTTACAATTAAGTGTTTAAATTTTTATTTTTCTAAAATTTTGGGATTTTTTTTTTTTAAATTTTAAATTTTAAAAGAATAAAAATTTAGACATTAACTTATAATCAAATTGAAAGTATAGATACAAAAATTTTAAAAAAAAAAGAAACATAAAATTAAAAAAAGGGAAAAATATGAACATTATACCCAACCTCTAAAAAAAGAAATATATAACTTTTGCAGATAAACATTTGTTTGGGTTTTCAAAACTTTGTAATCATGGATTGTATTTTAAATATTTTTAGTCAAATTGGTGTTGAAGAAACATCAAAAATTGAACTGAAGCAATGTTTCAAAAAAAATTAAAAAAATTTAAAAAAAAAATTTAATATTTTTAAAATTCTTGCGAGTGCGAGGATTTATTACAATGGTTTGTACATGTAACATGCGCTTTGTGTACACATGATTTTTAAAGAGTAAAGCAATAACAAGAGGAAAAAGACAAAAAAATTGAGCAAACAGTTTAGGGGATATTCAAGCATCAACAAACATTTGATCTTTCAAGATTCCAATATGATAGCACACAATATTTCTCTTTAAATTTTCTTCAGTCCAAATGAGGAAAACTTTGGCCCGATGGGACCCTTAACGATGGATGGCTAAATGAGCTCCTCTTAATGGGTTTCTTTAGGGGGCCTTTTAGTTTAGGCCCATCAAAATCTTTTTATATGCATGAATCTCTAAAAAGAATAAAGGAATATAGTTAATATCTCTATTTCAATTCACTATTTAAAACCCCCTTAAAAATCTCAAATTCATAACTTTATCTCTAGGTTTGTTTTGTTAGCTCAAAGATCAATCCCAAATGAAAACTAGGTCAAAATCCAAATCAAATTTACCCCTCATAATGTATTCTATCACCTAATTACTAATGTTTTCTTAATTTTGTGTCTTAAAGCATTTCAAATTATCATAATTGATTACCTAAACAATGAAATAATAAATAAATATCAATCCTAAATTATAAAAAAAAAAAAAAATCTTGAGACAGGTAATTATCCCTTTGACGCCACAGGTTCCAAACTCTCCAAAACCATTAAGACAAGGTTTTAAAATTAAGAGAAATTGGGGGCTAAGCCATGTGTTTGTTCACAGAACTAATGACTCCGAGTTGGTTCTAGATACATAAACTTTTTTTTTTTTTAAAATTTTATTTTTTTTTTTTTTTAAAAAATATTTTTTCCTTTTTTTAGTTCTCCCAATTTTATTTGGTATAATTTGCATTTTAAAATTTTTAAATCAACAATAAAAATTTACAAAAATTACAAAATATTTTTTATAAACAATTATTTTTTCATAAAAAATTTAAAATTTGATATACATATTTTATAGTTATATTAATAACATTTCTTACATTTTTTTTTGTTTTTTTTTTTTCTTTCTTTTTTATTTCATAAGAAAATTTTGATTCTAATAGTTCAGTGGGTGGATCCACCAAACCATAAATTTTAATATTCCTTTTGGGTCAAATCCCCTTTTCCGGATTATAGTTTTTCCCATCGGGAAACCCCCGACGGTTCTATGCCAATCACGATCCCACTTTGAACGTGATAGTATTTACCTATCCTCTGCTTTACACATAAATGCTGTCTAATACGATCAACCCTTTTCTACCATCCTCCCTTCCTTTTCTCTTTTTCCCTTCCGTAGCTCGTTGATTTCCCTTCTTTTTCTATTTTTATTTCGTAAGGAATAAGCAAGGGACGCTGGCTTTGGCTTTTAACTCTTATATTTTCTAGTTGTTCTCCAATTTACTTTTTCCCGTCCTATATATCTTCTTGTTTTCATGTCTTTTTGTTATGTTATGAAAATATCGTTTCCCTCGGTTTTGGAAACTTTTTCAATGGATTTAGGTTTCTTTTTTACCGTCCAAGTCAAATGAAGATAATAATACTTTTTCTCGTATGAGGATATGTTGACATTTAATTTGGGTTTTTTAAAAACCATCTTTTTTCTTAAAATTTTTTTTTTTATTAACGTCAATATATCGTAATCTTTGGGGTTGATTTTTAAAAGAAATATTATTTTGCGGGTGCTGGGGAAAAAAGAAAGAAGAAGAAAAGAAAGAAAAAAAAGAAAAATACAGAAAAAAACAAAAAGAGTACAATGAAGCAATAACCCTAAAAGGCCCTCAAATAGGAAAGAAAAATTGGGGGGGAAAAAAGGTAGGTAAAGAATAAGTATTTTGAGAACAATTGATTAATTGCCTTTCCCCTAGCTTGTCCCGGCAATTTACAACGGATTTTTTGGGGGTCCAGAGGAATTTTTCCCAACCATTTTTTTTTTCGGTTTACGTTAGCCCAAAAGGGGGGAATTAAGAAAAAAAAAATATTTTTTTTGGAATTTGTTTTTGGGTTATGAGTATATATTAAATTGGATTTGAAAAAAATTATATAATAAAATTTTTTGGCCCTATTATTAAAAATAGTAGTAAAGAGGATACGAAAACGAATATAAAATAAACGATTTTACATACAAATAAATATAGTAATATTATAAACTAATTATTTAGGATTCATATTCAATTTCATATGCATTTCATATTGATACAAACTCAACAGGAGATAAGACATAACACACATATGTCCCGCCTAACATCGAACAGCTAGCAACTCCATTTGTATCGCATTATATTTTTATTTATATCATACATCTTTTTGTAAATTATTTGATGAACCCACAAAGAAATAAGATGAAAAATAAGACACCGGCTCGGATTTATTTAGAAAAGCATTCACGTCGATGCCATTTATTTTAAATAACTCGATGAATTATTGAATATGTGGGCTATAATCTCCATGATTTAGAGAAGAATAAAAGGAAGGCACAGAAAGAAAAAAAAAAGTAAAAAGAAAAAGTAGCGGCCGTGTTGATGATTAATATAAACAAATATGGAAACCATCTATATATTTCCAAGTTATGTAAAGCCCCATGCCAAGATATTTGCATACGAGCCCTTATGGGTGTTGTAGGCTTTGTGGCCAAGTATGACAATACATGTGAGTAGGAGTTTTGATATATTTCGACAGGTTTTTTACACAGGCTTCTTTCGCGCCCGTTTATGTCCAAAAACAAATGCCAATCCGTCAAAATTTTCACTAAGAAAATATTTTTCAAACTTAATCAAAGGATTTCAGAAATTTAAAACCAATTAAAACTCACTTAATTGAGTTTAACTTACATGTTTTACTAAGTAAAACACATGACAAACAGATTTTAGGGTATAACAATTAAAATAGTATTAAAACAGATTCTGTACTAATAGATACTTAATTTAAAACAACTGAAAAGAAGAAAAATCTTTACCTAATTATAAGGTTTTGCAATAAAAACATTACGTATTTAGAAGGTGAAAACATTATAATACTTTATGTGAATAAAATTCATATAGTAAATAACTTATCAATTCATTTTAGGCCCAATGATTAAAAACTATCAATGGTTGATTTGGTTATTTGCTATTTATGGTATGAAGCATTATAATTTTTTTTTTTTCCTTTTTTCATTAAATAACATATATGTTATTAATTATTCTAGGACTCTTAGTTAAAATGAAAATAGATAGCCGTTGTAAATTATATACGTTGGCGTCCTATATTGTAGAATGTATAATTAATAATTTTGGAAATTGCATAAATATTTTTAAATATATCTAAGAAATAAGATGTATACTACCTAACGGCAGCCACATAAATATATAATTGCCATAGAAACACTGGAATTTCCATGAGCAAGGTTTGGATATTATCCTCATTCGACTAAACACATTGGCCTTTGCTTCTTGTTTTATACACGACAAACTAGATTTTGCACAATCAAAGGTTCTCGAAAAAAGACAATTAAAAAAATTAAAGAGAATGAACGTATTAATTATACAATAATCGTCAGATATATAATTAAAAATTCAACAAACAAAATCTCAGATCTTTTGTTTTATTTTTTTTATTTTTTTTTTCTGTGAATTTATATAATCGGAAACTCTCAATCACAGAGACAGATTGAGGGCTGTCGAGTATATCCTACGAAATTGACTAAGCCTCTATACAGAAAAACCTTCACTGCAATTGTGCTTCGATTTCCTTAGGTGCTTGAACCTGTGCATGCAGGAGGTGTTCTCGGAGCTACATCGATAAAATCCCAAAAAAAAAAAAAATCATTTGTGCCCAATATTTACAACAATTACATATATGCTCAGTAACGTTTAATTAAACTAGGTGAAGGAATGGATAGTCACCTAATTCAATTGCCTCTGAGCTTTTTATCAACCTTAGTCTCTTGCATGTTTCAACAAACATCCTGAAATCAAGGGCAAAAATAAAAGATTAACTTTATAGATAGATCTCGTATCACACATATATATATATAGATCTCATATGATTCCTAACCCTGTTTAGTGTTCCTTTCTCATCTGCCATAATCACACAAACACATTTTTTCAGAAATGGATCCTACCAGACATTCAATCCCAATCCTAAAATTAAAATTCATTGAGATTTATCCGCCACTAATTCAATGCAGCGAATGAGTTTTACTGCAGTTTTTCTCTCATCTAAGATTGAAGTTTCAAGTAACAAAAAGACATAAAGAAAAAATAAAGATTATAACTAAAACTTAAAAGTAGAGAACTTACTTCCATGGCACATCGCCTATCAGCATCCAATCACCATCTTTGTCCTCATAGGTTGGTACATACTCCGTCGTGCCAGTTGCTGGATCCACTAGCCTTTTCTCATTCAAGTAATTACCTAAGTAGACCATAAAAACATAATGAATTTCTCCAATCCAATAAAAATCTAAATTAACAAAAAAATAGAAAAATGAAATTGTTTGACTTACGAATTGCAAAGCAAGAGAACATGTCCTCTAGAGCACCTAGAAGTTGCTGGTAGCTGTTGTATGATTCCAAATCTACTTTTCTCAAATAAGGAGCTCCATCTACAGCAACTTCACGAATTTACAGCTTTTTCTTGCAATCCTCATGGACGATTTCACTGGAGGCCATCCCACTACTTGTACCCTAAATTTTCCAAAAATATAAATCGTCACACGATAATTAATATCTATTTTTTCATGCTAGACACAAAAAACTTGCACATGATTGCTTCTATTTTATACAAAGTGTATATTGAAACACATCAACCATATAAAATTCAAGCTTCATTGTTTTTGTAACTTTTTTAACTTTCGATGAATAATTTCTGTACAATCTCTTAACTAGATTTTAAGGGTGCATTTGTTTAGCCGAAAACGATTTCAAAACCCTTTTTTCTACATTTGTTATAATCAACGTCCTAAAAATTATCCAAGTATTATCTTAGTAATCTCGAAAGGCTGAAATCACAGTAGCAAGTGGTGATGCGAGTTGAAGTCACGATTGATGGCCAGTGATAATGATGAATTATCATGAAAAATGTCCATCAATAATGGGTGATTTTTCATTTTTTATTAAGAAAGGATAGTTTTCTTATTTCTCATTATTATTTCCCGTGGTTGCCAACCACTACCAATAGTAATCAGCCCTTCCATCAGCACTTAGTGTAGAAACCAACTAATGTCTCAACCTCTACAGTTTTCCAATTATGAAAGAGGACGGACGATCGCATAAAATTGGATTTAATCTACATAAAAATTGTACGTACCAACTAAAATTCAAGAAAACCTTTGAGCTATCTCTATTAGCTAAAGGGGTGATCAAGTTCAGATTAAGTTGCTTACTTGGACGCCGGAGGTTTAGCCGCGGCGGAGACTCCGTCGTCGGACTTCTCGTCACTAAAGGTTTTACCGTCGCTACACAGCCTTCCAACCTTTGAATCAACCGTAGCTGAAAAGCCCCGTTTGGTGCCTAACTTAATTGCACTTCTGGATTCACCAAGGCAAACCCAAGTGTCAGCTCCGTTTCCTCCAATTTCAAGTCTCTACTGGTGGTTTCCGATCCCTTTTCCGGTGACTTGTTCTCCTCTTAGACCCGAGCGCAACCGACTTTGATGATATGTTGAGAGCTGTTTGCTGGATCTTAGCAAAACAAAAAAGACTTTTGACTAATCGATTCTACGTGTGCAGTGTCTGTTATGTTTTCTTCGCTGTATTATATATAGAAGGAGCGTAATATCAGGCCCGGAAAAATGATGGAACCAATGTATGCTTGACACGTCTTAGTAAACGAGTGGCCGTGATTTGCCCATGTCATGCAACCTACTTAAAGATACATCCGAACCATTAAATAATTCGAAAAGGCGTTCGATAGTTCTTTCCATCTAACATTGTTAAAAAGCGAGTACCACTTCCACCTCCATCTCTCTCACTCTCAATGCTGAAATGTTATTAATGGGTGATTGAGATTGATTAATAATAGGTAAAATATTGATATAACTTTAATATATATATATAAAATTATAGTAAAATTTTATGCTATCATTGATATATATGAAATCCATGATATTCTTCCATTTATTAATATAATTAAATCTTTTTTCTCACCCTCTCACAATGGCTTTGCACGATAAATATATTCAAGTATTATCTAAAAGATGAATGCCTTTCTTTCTTTCTTTTTTACCTTCCTGTTGTGTACTAATTGTATTTTTTTTAATAAATTTATAGGCTTTTTTTTTTTTGTTTCTTCAGTAAATCTATAATAATCGATTTTAAACCGGCAAATAGCCCAAATTAATCCACCGAAGCAAGCTTCATCCAGTCGGAGTAGGCCGTCTTGATTCTTTTCCTATTTGTTTTAAAGAGGTATATCTCTAGACCATCTGATTCTTTTCCTATTTTACTTTTAACTAATTTAGACAGACACTGCATTTTTAATTATAAAACCTTGGTCAACAAAATAGACCGGGTCAGGCTTATATATTGAAATGCAAAATCGAAACTTCATCTTGTTTATAGTCTTGGTTCATATAATTTCTTGAAAGATTTTCGATCATTGTTCGGGTTTATCATAAGGCCGAGATTCATCCCAACTAGAATTCGGGGCTCACTTTAGCTCACCTAAGTTCATTTCTGCTTCAAAATCCATACATACTTATTATCTACTATTTGGAACACATAATACTTATAAAGTAACAATTATTATTGAATATATCTTCACGATTAAAGGCTTAACATGAAATGTTGATCATTTAGTTTCAAACTTTAGACACCGGAAAAAAAGTGGAAATTACTCCCGTTATATTCTCGCTAACGAGCTTTCCACTACATTTATAACTTAGTCATGCACAGTTACTGTGTGTTTGGCGATGAGGAAAGGAAGAAAAGGGGGGAAGGATTATAATAAAGGAAAACGTGTGATGAGATGTGGATGAGTATGCTTTAATAATGTTGGGACCCCTTGGTCGCTTTTCATCGATTTAGTGTTTGATTTTCCATGTCGACCTTTTTCTCTTTTGGGATTACTGCAATTATACAATGAATCTTTTATAATTTACTACATGTTTTCAAGTCGCTTAATGACTTGTTCTAGATCAAGGAATATATTGATGACTTCATTGACGTCTGATCATCCTACCAAGAACCATATGATTGAGCCTTATATTTATAATTCCAACAGCATATTTGACGTGCACTTAGGGTTTCATGACTTGAATTTAAATTAATTAGAATGTTAGTCTTTTGATTGCACGAAAAGATCAAATATACTTGAAATTTAATTGACTTAAAACGCTTATCTCCAAAGTAATATTTCTTTAAAGTTATAAATTCATGATTCTATGAATTTTGTGTAAGTTGCATTTACCTTTTTTTATTATTATTAACAAGCATATTTGCTTGATATTATAAAAGATGGTTTGGAAGAGCTATTCCTGTTTTTTGAGTTATTATTGTAATTTCAATTGTTGATTATATATGTTAATATCTCAAAAGATTAACTTTAGAGAATTCTAACAAAAATAATTTTAGAGAATCCAAATCTAAATAATTGACCCTTAATCTTTTCCTACATATTTCCATAACCACCAACGAGAATGTAACCTAATAATCAAGTCATTAACTATTAAAATGGTATTGATAGATATTGTTTATATTACTAATACGTTTAAATACAATCAATCAAAATAATAGTTATTATTACTTTTTTATTCTATTATTTTGAATTTGTAGTTCTATTGTCATCTTATTCCATCTTGTCAACCAAGCTATTATTAATATTTTTAACTAAAAAAACATAAATCAACATTTTAAAAGTGAATATTTTAATTTTCATCATTTTAGTTTTCTTCGATCTATGAATTAAAAGTTGAGATTGTTTGAATAGTCTTATGGCATCTTTTATGATCTTATTAATTTTTTTATAATCTTAATTATTAATAGCATATAGTAGTATCTTAGATAAATAAATTAAAAAAAAAGGAGGATCTAACTCTAATATTTTATATTATCATTAACGTTTTTTTCAACAATCTGTTATATTAGCGTCTTCAGAGTTCTACATTGAATCTTGGCTCGTTTTTCACATTATCTAGAAAGAAACATCAAAGGTAATGAAACTCCACATCCATACAATGAATGCGCATTTGAATAATGTGTTAGCTAACACTAATTGTCAAGTTACGTGATTCACATGGATGGCATTGAAATTATTTTTAGTTTTGTATTATATCCATAGTTACCCTCTCGTCATTTCTAAAAGGATTAATTGCAAAAATGTATACATACGTTTCCACCTTTTTCGCTTCATTATATTTAGCTTGCTTATATACTCTGACACTCAGAAAAATGACAGTTAAACATTTAAAACCTGAAAATCTTCCCTCTCTCAGATATCTAACCTTGATGTTTTCGATTCTTCATTCCTTGCCCCGTTTGGGTTGTAAACAAAATCATGTTGAGATGATATGTTGTTGAGTTTTAGCATAAGATTGATACAGAATTTTAGAGTTTAAAGGATAAATTTAAAATTGATTTAAAATAGCATTTAATGATTTAAAATTACTCAATTAAAATTGATTATCTTTAAAATTATACTTTTTAAAATAAAATTAATATTCAAACTTGACTTAAATTAAACTAATATTATTTGTTTAGAAAAAAAAAAGAGTTTGAGTCAAACTTGATTAAATTTACATAAAGTTTGATTTAATGAAGTACTCAAATGGATGGAACTTAAACTAAGGTTGACCTTTATTAAATTAAACTCCCGTAAATATCAAAAACTGAATAGCTAATAAATATATTTAGTTTACGTAGTCCCTCATGTGTGCTGTGCACGTATGCCTATTTTTTTATATTTATCTACGCCATATGCAATATATATATATATATATAAAGAAAATAATTAAAGTAAATTAAAGGTGAAAACATATGTGTATTTTCTCCGATTAATCATATATTAAATAATATATATAATTCAAAATTTTTTTACCACATATATTGGATCTTGAAGATTATACTTCCGTGAAAAAAGATAATAATAATAATTTATTTTATTGATATAGAAAAGGAAAATTCATAAATAAGAAACAACGAGTATTGACCTTTGCGTAGGGGGGATTTCAAGTTGAGCTGGGTGGTGAGGGGGGTGTTGGATGGTGAAGTTACATGGCAACTGCACGAACCAAAGCAGAGCATCCATGCCTTTCCCTTTTTTTTTCCTTCTTTTACGTGTTTATGTGGGGGATCTTGGAAGGTTGGAGAAGAAGAAAAAGGGAAGTGGGACCAAGATGTCTGGGTTGCGGAAGAACAAGTCAAATTCGTGTACAACAGAAGTCTTGTTCACTCAATTGAGCAGACCATGTGATGATGTCGGCTTGTCGGGTTCATGTCTGCCTCTGCATTCACATTATATTACTCCCAGATTTGCATGTCTTTTGCCACTTTTACCGGGCCCAGTGGAGGCGTACGTGTTCGAAGTCCTACACCCGCGGCTTAGGTATTGGAAATAGGTCAACGATATCGGCAGGGTTGGATTGGGGTAGTATTACTAGGGTTTGTAATTCAGAACAAAAATTGAGAGACACTTATTTTATAAAGAGTTTTTTATTATTTTTTTATTTTCATAGGATTGAAGTTAGTACCTAGGGTTTGTAATTAAAAACAAAAATTGAGGGAAAATTTTTTCTTCTTTTTTTTTAATTTTTGTTTTTCTTATGAGATTTTTTTTCATTGAATTGGAGTTAGTAGCCTAGGGTTTGTAATTAAAAAAAAAAATTGTGGGATATTTTTGTTTTCTTATGAGAGTTTTTTTTTTTATTTATTGGATTGGAGTTAGTACCCTAGGGTTAGTAAATCAGAACAAAATTGAGGGATATTTTCTTTCTTTTTTTTTTTTCTTATGAGAGTTTGTTTTTTCATTGGATTGGAGTTAGTACCTGGGGTTTTTGTAATTCAAACAAAAATTGAGGGATATTTTTTTTTTTTTAATTTTTTGTTTTTTATGAGATTTTTTTAAAATAGATTGGAGTTAATATCCTTAGGGTTTGTAATTTAGAAAAAATTGAGGGATAATTTCTTTTTTTTTTTTGGTTTTTTATGAGAGTTTTTTTTTTTTCCACTGGATTAGGTTAGTATTCCTAGGGTTTGTAATTCAAAACAAAATTGAGAGATATTTTCTTTATTATATTATTATTTTTTTGTTTTTTCATGAGTTTTTTTTTTTTAAATAGATGGAGTTAATATCCTTAGGTTTGAAATTTAGAATAAAATTGAGGGAAATTTTTTTTTTTTTTTTTGTTTTTTTATGAGGGTTTTTCTTTTTTTCTTTGGGATTGGAGTTAGTATCCTAAGGTTTGTAATTCAAATTTAAAATTGAGGGAATTTTTTTTTACAAAGATTTTTTTTTTTCAGGAGTTTATAAGAGAAAAAAAACATGTAAAAAAAAATTTTGGTTAACTTTTAGAAGTTCAAAATAAAATAGTTATTGCATCCTCAAAACGCTATTTACGAGATTTTGATAATTTAACATCTAATTATCATATCAGTTTGAGTGTTATACAATATAATTATAAAGTGATTTATATAAATAAAACCTCACATAATTAAAAAAACTGTTTAACGGGTTTTCTTGTTTTGATTTATAATATAATCTTATTACAAGTTTAAATTTAATAAATAAATCTGAAAAATATATCTAAGTCCAATAGATGAGCCCATTTAAGATTTCGTTTTTATAGTTCTTAGTTTTTTTTTTTTTCCAAAATATTTATGGTACTTATATCTTAATTTTTTTACTCTTTATGACGTCTATGTCAACTTGAAAAATGGAATTACTATTCAAGGCACTCACCACCAAGACACCGGAAAATATAATCCTGCTCATTGTTTTCAATAGGCAGCCTTTGGTATTTTCTGTGGGGAGGCTTTGAAAGTTTGCGGGACAAGAGGACTAGCAAAGTCTCTCTTACAGCCTATTTTCAAAATTTTCGCTCTCGTTCAAATTTCACTATGCTGGTCAACACATTATTGTTAGCTGAATGCTCCCTATGTAGCTCCAAACCTAAAAAGTATGTGTCCCATCCATAGCCCAAAATTGTTTCAATATCGGAATCAATCTTATCACAACATGCAGCACATTTTAGCAGGGAAAAAAGTTTTTACAGACGCAAGAGGTATCAAAATTTACGATGCCACATGAATGTAGTTCCTTTATTAAAGCCAATACTAGGTACAGTACGATGGATATGCTTATATACAATAATGGTAGAGGGAAAATTTCGATTATAATCATAATATTACAAGTCTCGTTTAAATTCAATCGAAAATATCTCCTCACTTGTAATGAATAAAAAAATACATTCAAAGTGAGATGCAAAATTCCCTTTCGCACCTTCTCAGTCTACTTTTTCTCTCTATGTTTTCAATGTTGTGTTTCGATGATGTCTTAGCACCTTTTAAGACTATAAAAAGAAAGAGAGTAGAAAAGAGAGGATAATATATATATATATTTTCACCTTCACGAGAAAATCCGCTTAAAAGAAAGGAGATATAAATTTGTGGAAACAAAAATCATTTTACTCGTATAATGAAGTGTGGGGGTCTTACTATTTTAATCTGCTATCGAGATAAACAAAGAAGTAGTTTGTACTATAATTTTTTTTAATTTCTTTATATTTTAAACTAGTTGTTTAATTTTTTTTTATATCTATACAAAAAATTCAATCAGAATTTCCTGTATCTTTGCGTACATTCATTTCAATCAATTTTCTTTAAATCATTCATTTTGGGTTAATTGGTTCACGATTTTTTAGGGGCCACCTTAATTAATTAATTAAGTCTAATTACACAACTACATTAGAGAAAAATTTGGGCACTTTTAATTCATTAAGTTGAATTGATTAAAATTAATAATTGATTCCAAATGGGCTTATTCACGAAATATCTGACCACAAGCCTTTTGTTTTTTAATTAATCTCTTCTCTCATTTTAATTGCTTATATATTCCAAGTTCCGTTGCAGCAATAGTGTTAAAGAGTTGATCAAAATGATTGTCACAAATCAACAACTAGCCCAAACATGATCTATTTGTGTTATCATATCTAGCCATCTCTATATCCTAGACAACTTCACAATCATTTTGCATTACAATATTGATAATTTCGCTTGATTTATCAAAAAAAATTAAAATTTTTAGGTCCTTGCCATGGCCATGTGCTCTAATTGACTCATGCTTAACCAAGCAATCTAGGATATATACTAACCAATTAATTTCTATCTAAATTTATTATTTTCTTTCTTAAGCGTTTAGGGTTATATTTTATAAATAATTTTGTGATAACCTATGAAGAGCCACATTTATTGGCATGAAAATATAATTATTTGTCCATTTAATGTCTAAGAAAAAAAATATGGATATTTAAATTAGTGCTTTTTAAAATTTATTAATTTAGGTACTTTTTGTTTATTCTTTTCTGATATAGTTACTTGAATTTGTGAGTTTTAAATTAAGATCAACAACAACAATGATCCATCCCATGGTCATGTCCACTCAATGATCCTATGGTTATGTTCCCATCAACAAATTATACATGAACTCGATATTATATATCAATCTTTTAAAATTTTGTTATAAATCAATGCAAGAGAGATTCCTAAAAATTACACATTACATTTATTGATTAAATTCTACCAAGTAAAACTATACCAAACATTATTTGGGTGTCTCAATACTCCGTTGCATATATATTAACCACCGGTTTATGCAATGATGGAGAAGTAATCCTCATACTTGCCCCATATCCATGCAAAGTTGACGCAGCGTGGAAAGCAAAACGAAACAAATCCCGAATGTGGATTGGTTTCACACAACAAAGAAACACTCTTTGATGCTAATCTGGTTGCGCACAACCCGGAAAATGGAGAAATTCCTCTCACAAAAATGTATTTGAAAAATAATAATAAACGTAACCCTAGCCTATCTGACAAAAGAGTATTTATATTTCCCCATAAAATATCTAAAGGGAAAAATCTAAGCGTACACGTGGAAAGAAATAATAAAATCACTCTATAAACTGTCACATACACAGTTGTTCTCCAGGTCTATATGTTTCTGGGCTTTGTGATGAGCATAGTACACGTCGCATACACGGTCGTGTCTCTAAGCCGTGAAATGACTCTGTGAATGTTCCTGACCGAATACACGGTCATGTCCCTAGCTTGTGTGGAAATCGTGCCTGCTTTTGTGGGATACCCTGATCGAATACACGGTCGTATGCACGGCCGTGTATGGAGGCCATGTTTTGATTCTGTAGAGATCCTAGTCGAGTACACGACTGTGCTTTAGCCCGTGCGTTAGAGGGCGTGTATGCTTCAGTGGATTCCTTCCAATCACTACACGGCCATGTGAAAGCCCTGTGTCCCGTGTCTCTTGTATCTCCATCATTCTCTCCCACCAATGGGAGAACTCAACCCCGAGTTCTCGTCAGGGATATAAGGAGTATCATCGGAGTGAAAAGGTGATAAGTCTGCCACATTAAAAGTGCAAAGAGATATTTATATCTTCCGGAAGTTGTACAACATATGCGTTGTCATTTATCTTATGTACAAAATTCATGGGTCTGTACTTCTTGGGTTGAAGTTTCCATATTTCCCTACAGGGAAACGCTCTTTTCGAAGTAAACCATTACCTGATCGCCTACTGCAAAGAGCTTCTTCTGTCTATGCTTATCTGCATCCCTTTTGTATGTGTATTGGACTCTTCTATCTTTCATTTAACTTCCTCAGTAGTGGCTTAGTGTTGTTCCACCATATGTTTAGCCGCCACATCACCTACCATGTCCTTAGGTAATTGGAGCAGTCCAGCGCATGTTGGGTGTCTTGGTGTATACCACCGAAATGGTGACCTCCCAATAGTTCGGTGGACGGAACTATTGTAAGCGAATTCAGCCTGAGCCAATGCTTGATCCCACTGTCCCGGCTTCTTGCAGCAGATGCTTCTGATGAGGTTTCCGAGGGTCCCTTTAGTTACTTCGGTCTGACCATCGGTTGAGGATGAGCGGTGCTACTGTAATTCAATGATGAATCAAACATATCCAAAGAGTCCTCCAAAAATGATTGAGGATTTACTATCCCTGTCGGAAGTAATGGACTTTGGGGACTCCATGCAACCGGGACTACTTCGTTGAAGAACAACCGCGCAATAGCCCGTGCATCTGCGTCTTCCTGTAGGGAATGAAATGAGCTATCTTGGAAAACCTGTCAACTACAACAAACACGGAGTTAGCACCTCGTTGGGTACGAGGCAAACCGAGTATAAAATCCATCGATAGGTCCTCCCAAATGTTTGAGGGCATGGGAAGAAGGAGTATATAGGCCCGTGTTTTGGGATTGCCCCTTAGACACTTGGCAAATTTGTAAGCACCTTTCCACAATCCGATACACATCTCTTCTTATCCGAGGCCAAAAGTATCTTTCAGTGACTGCGGCTAGTGTCTTATCTCTACCCATATGTTCCCGCCAGTCCTCCACCATGCAGATCTTGGATAAGCTTTTCCCGTAAGGAAGTTTCAGGAATGCACAGCCGATTCCCTTTCATCAAATACCCCTCATGGATATGATAGTCGTCACACGGTTCCCTATTGGTTTCACTTAATCCAAGTGTCCTTAAAGTCGCTATCATTTTAATACAATTCCCTTAGCTTCTCAAACCTAACGATGTCCGCACTTAAAGTAAGTAGGACATTCACTCTTCTATCAGGGCGTCTGCGACCTTGTTTTGCACACCCGATTTGGGGCATCAACCTGAAAGGAAATCTCTGCAAGAACTCAATCCACCTGGCGTGCATGTCCTTACTAATTCGGGTCTGACCACTCAAGTGTTTAAGAGCCCCACAATCCGAATACAAAATGAATTCTTTCCCAACTAGATAGTGCTCCTACATTTTAAGGGCCCTCACCACGGCGTAGAACTCCTTATCATATGTAGACCAAGTCCTCCTTGCTTCGCACAATTTTTCACTGTTAAAGGCTATGGTCTTCTTTCTTGTGATAGTACTGCACCAACTCCAACCCCACTGGCATCGCAATCCACCTCGAACAATTTCTCAAAGTCCGGTAGCGCTAGTACAGGAGCGCTACACAATCTCCGTTTTAAGTCCGTGAAGCTCGATTCAGATTCTTTGCCCCATTGGAACTTTCCCTTCTTCAAGCATTCAGTTAGGGGGGCAGCAACAATACTAAAATGCCTAATGAATCTTCTGTAGAAACTAGCTAGGCCAAGGAAACTTCTCAATTCTATAGCAGTCCTAGGAACAGGCCATTCTCTAATCGCCTTCACCTTCTCATCATCCACCATCACTCCTTCACTACTAACCACAAACCCAAGGAACAACAGTCGCCTTGACATAAACATACACTTTTTAAGATTAGCGAACAGTTTGTTCACCTTTAGTGCAGATAACACACACTTTAGATGCTCCAAATGTTCTTTCTCGGATTTACTAAATATTAAAATATCATCAAAGTACACTACAAGGAAACGACCATTGAAAGGTTTCAATACTGATTCATTACCCTCATGAAGGTGCTCGGTGCGTTACTCAACCTAAATGACATCACTAGCCACTCATACAACCCTCCTTGGTCTTAAATGCCGTCTTCCACTCATCTCCGGGACGGATCCGAATTGGTGATATCCACTCCGCAAGTTTATCTTGGAGAAGATGGTAGCGCCACTGATGCGAACCTAGGTATATTAAACCTAGAACCCGACGATCGTGATTTGAAATCGGATCCCAAGAATCGTCTTGAACAAGCGATGAACGGAACTAGACCCAACCACATCTGTGTGATTGAAACCTAAGTTATCAAGATGATTTCCCCAAGCGTTTAGATTGAAGAAATCGAAGGAGTTCTTTCGCAAAGAAAAAGAGAGAGAGCTCTCAAAGTGTGTATTCAAAATCTGTAATCCAAAAAACCCTAGTGTATCTGACAAGAGAGTATTTATACTCCCTCGTACAAAGTTTAGAAAAGGACAATCTAAGCATACACGTGGAAGAAAATAATAAAAACATGCATAGTACACGGTTCATACACGGCCGTGTTCCAAGCCGTGTATGATACTAGGCATGCGACGAACAAAGTACACGGTCTCATACACAGCTGTGCCTCTAGGCCTGTATGTCTCTGTGTATATGCGAGCACAGTACACGGTTTCATACACGCCCGTGCCTTTTGGCCGTGTATTCTTCTGTGAGAATTCTACTGGGACATACGGTTGTGCCGTTGGCCGTGCTGTTAAGCCGTGTTAAGTACATACGGTCGTGATACACGGCGTGTATGGGGGCCGTGTATGGATTCTCCCTTGGTAAAGCTCGGTTCCTTCTCTTGCAGCTCCATCACCAATCCTTGCAAAGCTTCTCTCATCGCGTAGCTCTTAGCTCTTATCATTGGACCTCCAATACCATGTATACGGGTCATTGGACTTTGACTCTTGAACTCTTGATGCTAACTGATCTCCATCATTCCCTCTTCCTCAGAAAAGATTCGTCCTCGAATCACCTTCGAGAAAGTGCATCACCCCACCACATTCTCTTTCCTTGCTTGTATTTAATCACATACAGGAATGTCTCAATAAACTCCAGCCACTTTGCATGCCTCTTGTTCAACTTTACCTTGAGTTTTCAGAAAACTTCAAACTCTCATGATCGGAATGAATGATGAACTCCTTAGGCCATAGGTAATGTTGCCAAGTTTGCAAGGTCCTCACCAAAGCATATAACTCCTTATCATAGACTGGGTAATTTAATGCAGCGCCATTGAGTTTTTCGCTAAAATAAGCGATCGGTTTGGATTCCTGCATCAAAACACCACCAATACCTTTCCCAGAAGCATCGCATTCAATCTCAAAAACCTTCTCAAAATTAGGTAGAATAAGTAATGGTGCATTAGTCAAACTTACCTTTCAAAGCATTAAAAGCCTCCTCATACACTTTAGTCACCTAAACTCAGCATTCTTCTTAACAAGATCATTTAAAGGAGCAGCTATAGAACTAAAGTCCCTAACAAACCTCCTATAAAAAACTTGCTAATCCATGAAAGCTTCTGACTCACTTGCGTTCCTAGGTGTTAGCCACTCCCTGATCGCCTTCACCTTTTCTTCATCCATAGAAATCCCATCTGCACCTACAACAAATCCAAGAAAAACCACAGATTCCATACAAAAGGTGCACTTCTTCAAGTTTGCATACAACTTGTTTTCTCGCAAAATAGTAAACACACTTGTAAATGCTGAACATGTTCATTTAAAGTCGTGCTGTAAACTAAGATATCATCAAAGTAGACAACAACAAAACTTTCCAATGAAAGCGCGGAGAAACATGATTCATCAACCTCATAAATGTGCTAGGCGCATTTGTTAATCCAAAAGGCATTACCATCACTCATATAAACCATGTTTAGTTTTAAAAGCCGTTTTCCACTCATCTCCTTCTTTCATGCGAATTTGGTAATAGCTATTCTTTAAATCAATTTTGGAAAACAAACAAGCACCATGTAACTCATCAAGCATATCATCAAGTCTAGGGATAGGATGTCTATACTTAACTGTGATCTTGTTGATTGCTCGACAGTCAACACACATCCGCCATGTTCCATCTTCTGGGAACCAGGATGACAGGAACTGAGCATGGACTGAGGCTTTCTCTCACAAACCCCTTCTCTACTAGATCATCAACCTGCTTTTGGAATCTCCTTAGTTTCCTCTGATTGGCCCGATAAGCTGGCCGATTAGGAATGGAACACCTGGGATAAAGTCAATCTGGTGCTCAATGCCTCTTAGTGGGACAATCCCTTGGTACTTCCTCAGGAAAAGAATCCTTATATTCCTGCAAAAGAGACACAACCACACTTGGCAAAGAGATTAAGGTTAGTAGTAGTAAAATACAAATCCTTGTACATGAGTACAAGTAATTGTTTCCTGGCCACTATTGCACTCTTAACCTCACTTTTTCTTGCAACTCCACTCTCTCCTGCAATTTTCTCTCCACTCAGTGTGTGAAGCTCTTCACTCTCTTAGCTCACAAGTGCTTGCCTCTCACTCTTTCTTTCTTTTTCACTCTTTTCTGTCCACTCAAGTGTTTCTCTCTGAACTCTTTTGCTAGCCTCACTTGATCCTCACAAGCCTCCCATGGTTTCTGGGGAGTTAGAACCACATTTCTCTTGTTTAAAACAAAAGAGTAATGGTTCTTGTACCCATCATACGTTACCCCCTATCGAACTGCCATGGTCGCCCCAACAATATGTGACTAGCCTGCATGGGAACTACATCAACATCACCTCATCATGATAGCTCCCAATAGAAAATGAAACAAGAACCTGCCTGGTCACCTTCACTTCCCCACACTCATTCAACCACTGTAACCGTATGGTTTCTGATGCTTCGAAGTCTTCAACCTCAACTTATCAACCAATAAGGTACTAGCAACATTAGTACAGCTACACTATCAATGATCAAGCTGCATACCTTCTTCTGCACATGACACCGGGTGTGAAAAATATGCTCTCGCTGAACCCCTTCACCATCATCCTTAGGCTGAGTACTAAGGACTCGCCTAGTAACTAGTAATTCCCCACTCACGGGTCCCTCAACGTTCACATCACTACATCCTCCAATGGTGGCATGTCATCATCACTGGAACTAATACTCTCCACATCTCCATTATCCCGAATGATCATGGCCCATTGATTTGGACATTGAGATGCAATATGTCCAAACCCCTGACACCTGAAACATTTGACATCACGAGTTCTAGTGATTGGTTTAGTGTCAGATTTACCTTTAGAGGAAGTAATGGACTCTTGGCCTTCGCATCCTCTTTTGGTTTTGAGTCTGCAGTGTTCTTCTTCCAATTTGACTTCCATGAAGAGTTAGAAGTCGCCCAAGATTTAGAATTCCCTCTATACTTCAACTGCTTCTCTACCTTGATTGCCTTATGCAATAATTCCTCAATATCCACATAATGTTGTAAGTCTACTACATCAGCGATCTCCCGATTCAACCCATTGATGAATCTAGCCATTGTAGTACCTCATCGCCTCATCCATGTTAGCTCTAATCATAGCTATCTCCATCTCCTTATAATAATCCTCTACATCTTTGGACCCTTGTGTCAACCCTGTAATTTCCTATGCAAATCCCTATAATAGTGACTAGGGATAAATCTCTTCTGCATAATTGTTTTCATCTCATTCCAAGTGCTAAACAGGCCTCTCACCATACCTTCTCCTATTACGCACCAGTTGATCCCACCATACACTGGCATAATCAGAAAATTCAATTGCAGCTAACTTTATCTTCTTCTCCTCACTGTAATTATGGCAATCAAATACATGGTCCACTTTTCTCTCCCACTCCAAATACAGCTCTGGATCATTCTTCCCTTGAAAGGAAGGTATCTTCATCTTAATACTACCCAAATTACCATCTCGCCGTTGGGTATCTCTTCTCTCCCTCATGAAACCATATTCCCCTGAATCAGTATCCTCCTTCTCTTCTATACTCACTCCCCCTCTTGAATGCTTATTGGTTCTTCTCCCACAACATTACTACCTGACGGTTCCCTACTTTGCTCCATTTATCCAAACCTCTCATGGACTTGCTCCATTTCAGCACTCATCATTTTTCTCATCTCACCGAATAATGCCTCAAACATCACTTTTTTATCTACGCCTCCCTTCTCTCCACTAGTAGGACTTTGATCAGACATTATTGCTGCAACAAAAGGGTTAGAAATAACAAACAAAAATGTAAACCTCACAATTCACTCCCTCACCTGTTTACACTCACAGATGTGGATTCACTGTGTTTTGTTCAATAAATAGATGATCCTCACAACTCGCTCTTATAGGCTCTTTGATCAGAACTCAATCAAAATTTCTTTAACATAAAACCACTAATGGAAACTCAACTTTTTAAACAAACGGTTCCAATTCAACAGCCAATTAAGAGAAACATGGACAAGGACTCCAATAGGGACACAATGAATACAATCGAATGAACGAGAAATATAGAAACTGGATTACTGAAATGTTCTTCTTCTTTTTTTTTTTCAATACGAATTTCTCTGCTTCTTTTTTTTTTTATACGAATTTCCAGATGAACACGATAATTAATAGAAAAGGATAGAATTACTTGAATCAAGAAGCCGAAGCTCCGATACCAAATGATGCAAACCCTAGGTATATTAAACCTAGAAACCCGACGATCGTGATTTGAAATCGGATCCCCAAGAATCGTCTTGAACAAGCGATGAACGGAACTAGACCCCAACCACACTTGTTGATTGAAACCTAAGTTATCAAGATGATTTCCCCAAGCGTTTAGATCAAGAAATCGAAGGAGTTCTTTTGCAAAGAACAAAGAGAGAGAGCTCTCAAAGTGTGTATTCAAAATCTGTAATCCAAAAAACCCTAGCGTATCTGACAAGAGGGTATTTATACTCCCTCGTACAATGTTTAGAAAAGGACAATCTAAGCGTACACGTGGAAGGAAATAATAAAAACACGCATAGTACACGGTTTCATACACGGCCGTGTCTCCAAGCCGTGTATGATACTGGGCATGCGACGAACAAAGTACACGGTCTCATACACGGCCGTGCCTCTAGGCCGTATATGTCTCTGTGTATATGACGAGCACAGTACACGATTTCATACACGCCTGTGCCTTTGGCCGTGTATTCTTCTGTGAGAATTCTACTGGGACATTCGATGTTGTCCGCTGGCCGTGCTGTTAAGCCGTGTTAAGTACACACGGTCGTGATACACGGCGTGAGGGGCCGTGTATGGATTTTTCCTTGGTAAAGCTCGGTTCCTTCTCTTGCAGCTCCATCACTAATCCTTGCAAAGCTTCTCTCATCCGCGTAGCTCTAGCTCTTGTCATTGGACCTCCAATACCATATAACGGGTCATTGGACTTTGACTCTTGAACTCTTGATGCTAGCTGATCTCCATCAGCCACTCAAACGGTCCAACATATCCTCGATGCGGGGTATAGGGAATTTATACCCTATAGTAATCTTGTTGATAGCTCGGCTATCAACACACATCCTCCAGCTCCCATCTTTCTTAGGAGTTAGCAACGCTGGAACCGCATAAGGACTTAAGCTATCCGGATGAACCCTTTGTCCAAAAGCCTTGGATCTTCTCCTGTAGAATCCCAGCTTCCTTGGGGCTCATTCTGTAATGCGGGAGGTTTGGGAGACTAGCTCCGGGCACCAGGTCTATCTAGTGTTGAATGTCCTCAGAGGGGGTAGCCCATCGGTAGGTCATCTGGAGCCACTTCCTTAAACTCCTCAAGAAGATCCTTCACTGCCCCTGGCACTTTCTCCATCATGTTCCTCCCCCCTTCGGTCACACCTTTCATGATGAGGGCGTGCACCACTCGCGACTCCCTTAAGTCCTCCATCACTTCCTTCTCAATTGAGTGACAGTTAAGAATGAACGACTCTCAACCTTCTTCCCTTTAGCACGTCCTTCCCTCTTTAACGACAACAAGGTGTACTTCACACCCCTCCTTCTCCAACCTATAGACATTTTCTTTGCCCGCGTGTTGCGCATCCACGTCAAAACTGCCATGGTCTCCCGAACAAAATGTGGCAAGCATCCATGTCTACAATGTCACAGAATGCTTCATCGCGGTACTTCCCTATTGAGAAAGGTACCCTGCATCTCTCTTTAACTTCAATTTTCTCGATGGCCTTGATCCTGCCAATAGTGTACGGATTCGGGTGCTTCTCGATGGGCCGCTGCAGTTGTTTCACAACTCCCTTCTATGATATTCTCACAACTGCCACTGTCTACTATTAGCTCAAACAACTTCCCCATGATAGTACACCATGTACGAAACAACTAGTGTCTCTGCGTGATCTCTTCTTGCTTCGGGGTGAGCATCATGCGCCGAATTACATATGTTGGTTCCGCTGTTTCTTCTTCTTCCTCATAATATTCCCCCTCTCCATCAGGCTTACAGCAAATCTCCTCATCATCTTCCCTATCAAGGATGTTTACGCTCTTCCTCGCTGGACATTCGTTTGACCGATGACCCGGCTGATTGCATCGGAAACATTTGCCCAATATAGGTTTGGCATAGGGGTTATTTGTCTTTGAGCTCCCTTCTGCTCCATTAGCTTCTTTCCCCTCACTTTTCTCTTCCCTCCTGGACATGTCCTCAGTTGGTTTATATGGTGTAGTCCTACTTTTCTCAAGTACAGGTCGATTACACACCACCCATAGCTTCGCCTACATATCCCTTCCGTCCTCCTCATATCTACTCCCTTGTTCCTGCAACACAAGTTCAACTCGGAGAGCCAAGTTCTTTGCTTCTATAAGGGTTCTCACCATCGTAACCCCAATTTGTCTTTAATTTGGAGCTTCAGTCCTTCTACATATCTTGCAACTTACTGACCCTCGCTCTCCCTCAAATCATTTCGCTCCGCCAACCTCATGAACTCCGCTGTGTACTCATGCACGAGTGTTGACCTGGCAGCATCGCTGATATTGTTGGAACAATATCTGCTCATAATCCGGCAGAAGGAAATCATGTTGCAGCAACTGCTTCATGCGGTACCATGATCTCACAGGTGTTTTCCTTCCCTCTGCCTCCTACTTTATAGTCTCTCCCACCATGTCGAGGCGCCCACTCTTCAACCAGCATGCCACCAACCTGACACGACGGTCCTCGGGGATTTCCATGTAATCGAAGAACTGGTCTACTTTCACAAGCCAATCAAGGAAGCCTTCGATGTTGAGGGTGCCATCGAACCATGGAATGTCGACCTTCAAACAGTAGTCTCCGTCATCCCTTGATCATAACCTCCACGGTTCCTCTATAATCACCTTCTCTAAGGGGTTTTCCATGATGAGCCATCCGATGACCACCACCTCTTCCACCACGCCCTCGCCGCGGCCTACTTTCGTACGTATCATCACTCTCTTCGCTGGACTCTCACTCTCCACACGTCCCCACCTGTTCTCAACGACAGGTCGGATTATGCGTCCCCCGAATTCCTCCATCGCACGGGTGGATTCCTGCCAGTGCTTCCAACCCTATTGGGGTCTACCACCAGAGCATCGAAACGCTCGATCAGTTCATCAAGGCGTCGTTCCATACGCCTGACCTTCTGATGCTATTGCTTCGAACTTTGCCTTGGAACCCATTGATGGTTCCCCTGAAACCTCGCATCTTGAACATCGTCAAGAACACGACCGACTATCATCGCCTTGATGAGTTGACATCTCTACAGGAAATAGCCTTGCCCTGATACAACTGACGCAACGCAGAAAGCAAAACGAAACAAATCCGAATGTGGATTGGTTTCATACAACAAGAAACACTCTTTGATGCTAATCTGGTTGCGCACAACCCGAAAAATGGAGAAATTCTCTAGACGTAACCCTAGCCTATCTGACAAAAAAGTATTTATACTTCCCCGTAAAATATCTAAAAGGGAAAAAATCTAAGCGTACACGTGGAAAGAAATAATAAAATACACGTCTATAAACTGTCACATACACGGCCGTGCCTCCAAGCCGTGTATGTTTCTGGGCATGTGACGAGCATAGTACACGGTCGCATACACAGCGTGTCTCTAAGCCGTGTATGACTCTGTAAATGTTCCTGACCGAATACACGGCCATGTCCCTAGCCGTGTGTGGAAACCGTGCCTGCTTCTATGGGATACTCTGATCGAATACACGGCCGTAATGCACGGCTGTGTATGGAGGCCGTGTTTTGATTCTGTGGAGTATCCTGGTCGAGTACACGACTGTGCTTCAGCCCGAGGCCGTATATGCTTCTGTGGATTTCTTCCAATCACTACACGACCGCGTGACAAGCGTGTGTCCCGTGTCTCTTGTATCTCCATCATAAGTTAAAGAGCATATGTGACTCGTTCCATACCCATGCAGGTTGTGTGGTAATTCGTCCGACTCGTATAACCTGCCGTTGGAATAATAGATAACAATGGATCGATTTAACTCTAATAACAGATTATCATTGATAACGCTTGAAACAAATCCAAGCAAGATCATGCAGTAGTAGTCAATAACAATGGTAATTCCATGTTGGTAAAGTTGAGTAATTCGCACCAACAATTTGAATTTTACTCGAGTTTATGTTGCTCATCTTCCTGATAAGAGTCTAATATATCCGATTACAGCCTACCATTCACGCAAATATATGGAAATGGATTCTCTCAATTTTTATTGATTTTTTTATTATTAAATATTGTTACATGTATTCAATAGTTGAAGTTGAAATTATCAAAAATAAAATAATATTATATAATATTTCAAGATTTAAGCAATTTTCAACATGTTGCATCAAATCAAAATATAAATATAAAATCTACTTATTTATAAATATATTTATAAAGGGTTATTGAAACGATTGTATTAATAAAACCGTTTAATCAATTACTTTTAATTATTAAAATTTTATTACATTAACTTTTATAACTATTTAAAATAATGGATTGAATATACCCGCTTGCGGAATCGTGAAAATCTCTAACATAAGAATAATCAAGCAAACTGGTTAGGCGGTGTTAAGGAAAATACGGAAAGGAGTAAACATTTATTAGGATTAAAGTCACCAAACGGAGACATCAACCACCAACGAATGTCGGCTTAAAAAAAAAATAGAAAGACAAAAACCATCACGAGCGTAATGTACGTATGCTGCACGGCCTAGTTGATGCAGGAGCCTTTTTGGACAATAACTCCGTTAAAGCTTTTTGAGTCGGGGGGAGAAATTGACAGCTCATCGGTACTGATGTTGTCTCTTGACAATGAAGTCTTACATATCGACAAGGGCCACTCCTTATAAATAGAAATGAAGCCCATAGTTTAACCTCTCATGTCTTGCCATATGTAATACAAAGTCTTATTGGATCAGATCAAACCTTACTGTTCTTTTCCACATGAGAATTTCATTTTTGAGAAAGAATTTTAAAAAAAAAAAAAAGAAAAACGATTACTGGGAGAAACTAAGATAAACATTGCTTCATACAATAATCTGTTGGCGCCAGAAGTATTTCAAAATTTGATATTAAATGCAGGGTTCCTTTCTTACTCAATTAAACTGAAACTGTCTATTTGACAAGAAAAGAAAAGAAAGTATAAGATAAAATACCCAAAGGGTTTGAACATCTTGCTGTAAGGATATTGCAGATAAAAATACTAGATAAAGAATAATAAGTATGGAAAAATATTTGTCCTTTGTTTGGTTTTTCCATAACATCTCATAGGAAATGACCGATTATAATAATTTATTTTAGGATAATATCTATTTCTCCTTTTATCATCACCATCACAACCAATAGGAAATGAGCCTAGGAGCAATTCTAATAAATTTAGAATTGAGAGACATAAGATGAGAAAAATTATCTTCGTGTGTTTTTACATTAAATGTATCAATACGTATTAATAGGTTCAAGAGACTAACTATATCCTAAAGTTAAGGAAAGTCACAACAATCTAAACACAGAACAAGGATATGTATAGATATATTTTCTTAATAATCTAAAACAGAAAAGGATATGTAGAAAAAAGAAGAAGATATGTTTCAGATATATTTTTCTAATAATCTAAAAAAACAGAAAAAAAGATATAAAGGATATGTACAGATATATTTTCCTAAATTGAAGTGTTAACCCAATGATGCATGAACCCTATGTATATTAAACCTAGAACTCGACGAATGCTATTTGAATCAATTCCCCAAGGATTGTCTCGAACAAGTAGCACATAACTAGACCCCAATCACATCTATTGATTGAAACCTAAGTTATCAATTAAGGGTTTCCTATAGCAATTCAGCTAAGGAAATTCCTAAAGGAGAGTTCTTTTGTAAAGACAAAAGAGGGCTTTTTCATGTTTCACGAAATGTATTGTAAAAATTCTATTCAATGATAAGATCCTTGTGCCGACCTCTGTACACGTTTATATAGCATATACATGTATCAATATAAAAACCTAACTTTCCAATTATAATTCACTTCCTAATCCTCATGTGGATCGAGTAAGTAATTAAATATTCTAATTTACAAACCAAAAACAAATAACAACAAAAACCACAAGTCTTCTTTCCTTGTTTCGATTCAACATTTAACATTTGTGCTAGGACTTCAATTCCATGTATTCTTCCATGGAAATGTGAATTACATTAATAGGTATTGGTTCTCCCTTTCACGTAATTTGATTCATTGGCTTGTAAGTCTATGACCAGTCCATTGTAGGACATCATTCATCCCCTTTGCTCTAGCTCGGGTCATTAGTCCTCCAATTCCTTGTAAGGATCTTAAGTCCTTGGTTCTATCTTCTTAAGTGCTAGATGATCCTCATTATTTCTTCTTTCCTCGAAAAGACTCGTCCTCAAATCACCTACATCATAAGGAGTAAGATCAGAGACTTTAAATGTAGCACTTACATTACCATAGTGGCTTAGCAAATCTATTTTGTAGGTATTGTCGTTTATGCTCTCCACCACTTGGAAAGGTCCATTGCCCCTTGTAAACACCCCATTTTTGCCCTAGGAGTTAATAATTTTCAATAATAATCGATTTTCATTTTTCCTTAATTTAGCATAAATAATAAAAATATTCAAAAAATTAAAAATAAATAGGAAAACACTTCAATTTTGAAAAATGATTTTAGAAATAGCAATAATGAATAATAAAATATTTTTACAAATTTTTGAAATTTCAAAAAAATACAAAAAAATAAAAAATTGCATCGCATATGTACAATTTGCGATGTAAATAAAATTGGGAAATTGGGCCAGCTCAACTGGCTCGTGTGTGCGCATGGGAACTGTGTGAAGGCTGAAGGTCGCGAGTTCGAATCCCCCCGCAGGCGCTCGGCAAAAATTTTCGTTCTTTTCCCTGGAGCTGCCACGTGGCAGCATGTGATTGGCCGAGGGAAGTCACGCGCGTCGCGCGTGATCGTCTTCTTCGCAAGCCCAGCCAGAGAAAAAATCCGACAGAAGTCCGACGAAGGCGAAATCAGCCGTTTTCTTTTTAATCTTCTAGATTAAGTCAAGATAAGGCCAAATCCATCAGATAAACTAAAGGAGCACAAGAGATTAACATCAAATCGCTGGGATAAAATCGAATCCAAAAACGGAAAAAATATGGATTTATCTAAATCGGAGGATTTGAGCATATCCAAGAGGAGTTCGAGATGCCTATAAATAGAGGAGAGCAGGAGGAAGCCAGGGCACGAAGAAAAGAGAGAGGAAGGAGCAAATCGGAGTACGCCGGAGAAGCTTGGAGTCGCGACCATCGATCGGAGTTGAGCCGCCGCAAGGAGACGTTCTGGGAGTAAGTCGCCACCACCATCGATTCAGCACCCTCAAGAAGCTAGATTCGACACTTCACCCGCCGCAAACGACCGTCGGAACGCCGTGAACGAGCCAACCCCGCCGCTGTGTCGACCGATTCGACCTAACCCGATTCTACCAGATTCGACCCGATCGACCCGACCGCGCACCGATCCGGATCCAGGTAAGTCGGATCTTCCAGATTTTTTTATTTATTTTATTTCTTTTATTTATTTTGTTTGTTTATTTATTCTAAATTCATATTTGTTATTATTGTTATTTTTTTTGGGTTTTTTGTTATTTGTTTAGTTATTAATTATTTATTGTTTTATTTTCAATAAATAGGAAAAATGTAGAAATTAGATTTTTCTAGAATTAAGAAAAATGTAAAAAAATAAATAAATAAATAAAATAAAAGAATAAAAAATAAAAACATAAAAAAATAATAAAAAAAATATTAGAAAAATAATAATAAAACTTTAAATATCAAAATAGGATAGGTATTAAATCTAAGATAGAATGTTCAACAAAAATTCCCAAAAATCATAAAAATTCTAAAAATCACAAAAAATTCCAAAAAAATCGTAAAAAATTCCAAAAAAATCATGAAAATTCAAAAACTTTACAAAAATCTATAAAAAATCACAAAGAATTATAAAAAATTCTAAAAATAATAAAGATTCATAAAAATTTTCAAGAATCATAAAAAATTAAGTTTTAACACTTAGAAAAATCTTTTTCTTCAAATAAATCCAAAATTGATGTTTTCCAAAAAAAAAATCATTTTCAAAATAAAATCAAAGCTTAGGCCAGAAATTTTTAGAAAAATTTCAAAATGTTAAGAACATAAACCAAAAGAAATTTCAAAATTAAAATTCACCAACAAATCTAAAGGTTTTCAGAAAAGCGAACTACGGCTTGTTTGATCCTGAGTAGCAGGTACGTAGGCACCCATTCGGGTCAACCCCTAAAATGTATGAAAAATTATTTTCTCAAAATAATTCCAAACATAATAAAAAGTAACAGAAACACAATGAAACACATTTCTAAAGATGAACATTTTTAGGAGATTGGGTGGTAACCGTAAAGGTTTAATAGGTTAGCCTCCGGATTTAGAATCTCTGGTTTTCCCTTTTCCTCTTGTTACAAAAACGAGAAGAGGAAATAACGACGACTAGTAGTCCAAATTAAGACTAATCTGCTCCTTTAGTCTTAATTCAATTTTCCCAACGACCGTTGAGTGGCGACTCCAAAAATCAAACGAAATTCCTAACTCAAGTCGAGGATCTAGATTAGATGAGCATACGGTCTAGTTTAGATCGGATTAGGAATGGGAATTCAAAAAATTAGACTCGACAGGATGGCGACTCCACTGGGGACCTCATACCAGAATGTTAGCCACCTGAATCTCTTCAGATCTTTATCTTAAAGAAATGAGTTTTCGATTAATTATTCTGTTGCTAACTTTTCAGGGTTTAGTTAGATTTTTAGTTTTTCTTTTGCTGTGGGGGGTTTTGCATGCATTACATTTGCTTGTGTGAGTAGATGCGTCGAACCCGGGACCGTCCTAGCAACCTAAGACGGGGGAGCCCTTTGTGATGGTTTCGGGCGAAGTGAGTTGATTCATCGTTCCAGGAACCAATTAGGGCTACCCCACCCTATGCTTCGGATATGGCCTGAGAGCCATTTCTTCGAGAATGCGGGAGGCCATAGAGTCGGGAACCATTTAGAACCAACCACCTTGCATACATAACATCATAAGGGAGTTGACAATGATGACAATGTAAAAGGTGTTATTTTTCTTCATGAAGTTCAAGTATTATTATCCCTGTAATGCTTTCATAGTCTGGTTTGTAAATTTAGGCGGTTTCTTATTGTAATAGATGGCTTTTTAACAGTGCATCGACCGCTCCTCCGCAAAGAGATTCGGGGTAAACACCTTGGACCCTAAATTGGTACTGGACCTTTGGTTTACTTGTATAACCAAAGGACACAAGGCCTTAGAAGCACAATTGGAGAAGTGCCAAGCCAAAAGTCAAAGAGCTAGAAGCCGTCTCAGCGGGAAATCTGAGCCTCCGCAATAGAAGACTAAGAAAAGCAGGAAATAGAGCATTATTGTAATCTTTTTATTTTGATCCTTGAACTCCAAGATTGTCAATATTATTAAAAGTAAAATTTCAGTATTACATTGTCAATCAGTTGTCAACCTTTTATCTTTTAGCATCCGCTGACCATGCATGGCATTCTTGGGCATTCATTATACTAAAACAAAACGAACTGCGAATCCAGGTAAATCAAAATAGCTTCCAAGTAACCGAACCCTCCCAGAGCCAAGTCATCACGCGATAGAGCAAAAATGGTCCAACAGCCAGTGAAAACCGCACAACACAACGCCTGAAGACTGCCTCGACTATAGGAATCATATCCCTAGCAGCATGGTCAACAGCTGCTGCCCAGGTTCACTCTTGATTTGAAAAGCATCGGCTCCTGCGCAACACCCAGCCGACCCAGGAAGAATATTCAGGGGGCAGAAGGGAAAAGCAGTGGAGGAACAGCGCCTCGAGAGTACGAAGAAATCAATTCCACCTTAACCCAGCCATCGAGTATGAGCCGAACGGTCAGTCAGGGGCCGACCTCTGATGATCTGAAGAAGGAAATGGAAGAGATACAAAAGAAACTGGAAAAACAACTCCTCCGGCAAGCTCATCACCTATCAAACTATCGAAGGCCTGATTTTTTGAACAGGCTGGAATCACTACCTGCCAGTGTACAGGGGAAGAGGCATACCCGACAAGTCAGACCCCAGATTTTGAAAAGTATGATGGGGACGGCTGCACCAAGTTGATACCTGACTATATGCCCCGGAAGATGAGCAAGTATGCTCAATTCGATCAACTCATGCTCAGAATTTCAGGACAGCCTCAACGGCCCGCAATTAGTCTGGTATTGGCTCACCTCGACTTCAACGTTGTCAACACCTGGAAAAGCTAGCCGGGTTTTTATGATCAATACAAGTTTTAACATCGAAGTTAAGCCCCTCTGTATTTGACCTTGGGAGTCTCAGGAAAAAGACATGGCTGAGTCGTTCAAGGATATGCTCAGCGCTGGAGGCCAGGCGCCAGGGTAGCCACTCCGATGTCGAAAAGGAAATTGACTTCCATATTTGTCAATACATTGGACAAAACTTTACTTTTCACATCTTGTGGGCCAGACCTCCTCCAGTTTGCAGAAGTAGTAGCTGCGAGGGTGTAGATCGAGAATGATCTCCCGGTAGACTCCAATCAATGGATGCCTTTAGGGTTACCACCAAACAGAGGCCCCTGGGAGGAAACAGAGCTTAAGGAGCCTCACAGTCAGGTACAGTACATTCTTGTAAGCAGAAGACTGGGACTCGGGTAACTTTCTAGACACGAGTGGCCCCGGCCCAGCAACCTACGACAAGTTAAATCAGGACGCCAGGGTCCCAAGAAGTTCACCCCAATCCCGTGCCGCTTAGTCAGGTTTTCGCTCGGTTGGGGCAGATAACTGATTAGCTTTGAGATCCCAACGATAGATACAAGCCTAAGACTTCGCTCCAGCCTCAAGTGTGACTACCACATGGGTAAGAGGGGCATCCACTGATAGGTGTTAGAGGCTCGGCACAAAATCCAAGATTAATCGATGCAGGAATATACATTGGATTTATGTGAAAGCCCCAGCAACCAATGTTCAACACCAATCGTTGCCCAATCCACAGGCCCACCATTCAAACATGCTCCGCGTCAGAAGAGTCGACTTCCATAGAAGCCTTAAACAGAATCCGACTGAGCGACAAAAGAAGCAATCCCACCAAGCTACAGAAGAGACTCCAAAGCACACTTAAGAGGTGGTGGTTAGCCGGAGACACAACGGTCCGGTACTTTGGGGGAACAACATGGAAATTTTTCAGTCTGGTAAAACTACTCTTACACTCCGGTGAGCAAGGGCCACCTTGTGGATGGGGGACCAGAATTTGAAAAGCAAGACACCCGACAAAGGAGGAGGGAAAGACCATCAACATGATCATACATCAGAGCCCCAGGTTATACAATGCTATGAGGGATAATCAGTCGAGGTGCAATTCCAGAGAAAAAGGTATGTGTTCAATGTTACTGTACCAGCAGAAGAATTACAAGCTGCACCGTTCGACTATCGGGCCCTCGAACAAGAGCGACCTCCTATAGTGGGAGGTATCACCCGCTTCTGGGAGATTATACGATCCAAAGTATAAGAGCCGATGATGAACCATGCAGAGGAAACGGAGGAAGAGGGTTTGGCTGCATTTACGAAGATGGTATAGGCCAGTGAATACATAGATTCATGGAGCAATTGAATAAAGTTCCAGCGCAGACTATCTCTCATGGGCTTCATTACCCACATCCGAGCCATAGGGAAGCACTCTTCAAAGTTCTAAAACAGATTCAAGTGCCGGAAGGTATTGCTACTGACAAAGATGGGTCACGTGGCAAACTCTTTCTTTACCATAGATCAAATATTCTTTGCTCCAGATGAAGGCTAGGGAAGAGGGAGGCAAACATACCAAGCCACTATTCATAGTGGTCTCGGTTGCAATGACACCATTGTCTCAGGTACTTTGACAATGGATCATCCCTCAACGTCGCCCATTGGCAACATCGGACTTATTGGGGTTGCATCCAAACAACCATAAAAGCCCCAGCTCCACAGTGGTCAGAGCCTACGACGGGTCGAAGAGGGACATCGTAGGGGAGGTGAGCTACAGTGGAAATCGGTTCCGCAAGTTTCCCAACATCTCCTTCCAGGTCCTTGACATCCCAAGGTCTTTTTAACCTGCTCTTGGGGACGACCCTGGATACATGATGCTGGTGCCATTTCCGTCTAGTCTCCACCAAAAGGTTCAAGTTCATCACCAAATGGGCGATAGTAACCGGTACTGGACGAGCAGGATTTAGCTTATACAAAGAGGCTGCCATACCTTAACATCGGGGTGAAGGTTCAGAAGACTAGGGCTGAGATTTTCAATGAAGTAAAGCATGGTGACCAGCAAGGAGGGCCATCAGTTTAAAGCGGGGCAGCACGGGACCTTTGGACTGGGGTATGTTCCTACGACCGCGGAAGAAGCACAAGTAAGGGGTGTTAAAGGCAGAATGAAGGGGAAGCTGATGACTCCCCCGATGTGCATCCCACCTCTCCAACAATCTTTCGAGAAGGGCAAATACCTTTATGAGCTTCCGGATAAACAAAGAAGACGGACAAACAAAGGGGAATCAATCTCCCGCATGTCCAGCCAACATCCAGCCTCTGATCAACTGGTTTTGTTGTCCTATCATAGCGCTAGGGTTAGCTCAAGAATAGAAAAATCATTGACAAATTTTATTAAGTCAATTTAGATCGAATTCCTTTTTAGTTTGTTTTTCTATTTTAATTTAAAAATTAACTCCATTCTTTATGTCACTCAGATTCCAACCATCGAACAGCAGGATATTTCGCGCAGGATCGAATGTAAAACGCTGATTTCGTTTCCACGCTGCTGGGTCAGTTGTTGAGAGGATATCTTAGACCACGAAATAATACAAGAAAATTGAGCTAAAAAATGAACAAGCGTATCTCGAATCGACGAGCCTGTGGAGACAGTAAATCTAGGAAGATGAAATCCCTAGAACCTCAAAAATTGGGCTGTTTGAGTGCGAGGCAAAAACGAGAGATAACCGAGCTACTTAAGCGGAATATGCAGATGTGTTTGCCTGGTCATATGGTGATTGCCAGGCTAGACAGTCGATAGTAGTTCACAGTTCCCACAAAGGAGGAAGTCAAACCAAAAAAACAAAAATAATGAAGATTTAGGCCTGACATCTACGCTAAAAATCAAAGAAGAAGTCATGAATCATTACTAGATAGTAGGGTTCATCGTAGTATCCGTATATCCAGAATGGGTGGCTAATTAGTCACCCGTCATGAAAAAGACACGGAAAAACTGCGCGTATGCGTGGACTTTTGGGGACTTAAACCAAGCCACGCCAAAGGATAACTTCCCCATACTCATATGTGTTGATATGCTATGTGGATAACAACGCAGAAACCATCTCTTCTCATTCTGTACGTTCTCCAAGATACATCAATTAAAAATGCGAGGAAGACAAAACAAAACAACATTAATCACGACGTGGGGAACTTTCTGTTCAAAGTCATGCCCTTCGGCTTGAAAAACGCCGGGGCAACGTATCAGAGAGCTTTGGTAGCCTTACTTCTACGACATGATGCATAGTGAGGTTGAGGTAATTATGTCAGACGAACCTTGATTGTATTAAATCCAAAGAATGTGAAAAGCCATGTCGTTATCCTGAGGGGATGTTGTTTAATCGAATGAGGAAATTCCAGCTTAAGCTAAACCAGAAAAATTGTACTTGCGGGTTACCAACGGGGATGATTGTTAGGGTTCGGTCTTCGCCAGAGGGAATTAATAAATGGACCATGACAAGGTTAAAGGTCCATTTAGAGTTACATTCCCCACGATCGTTAAAGAAGTAAGAAGCTGCTGGGGAGATAAATTATATAGCTCGATTTATCTCAAAACTCAGCCGTTAATTGTCGGACGATATTTAGTCTGTGTGGAAGACGCAGCAATAGATTGGGAAAAGAATGTGAAGAAGCGTTCTGGGCTATTAATAGGACTATCTTATTAATCCTAAGGTCTGGATAGTCCACAAAAACAGGAATTTTACATTTGTAGTATTAATCATCCAATTCTCCCACGATCCATGGGATGTGTGCTGGGGCCAAAATAGACGTAGAGGGATGAGAATCGTCCCTTTTTTTAGCTGAGCAGATGTTCTCTGTGGGGAACTGAGAGTACTCTGAGGTGGTGATGTAGGTGTGGGCGAGTTTTGGGGGGTCATGCATAGGCTAAGGCTGGACTCAAGGGTAGTCAATGTGTGTTTTCATTAGCTGTGGTAATGACATGATCCTTAAAAACTTGTCAGAGAAGCCGATGTTGATGGGAGAATCTCCAAATGGAGAATGCTTCTTCTGAGTTGACATCACATATGTTAACCAGAACTCGATAAAGGGGCAAGCTTGGCCAGTTAAGTTGGCTGATCACCTGTCGAGGACCGATACCCAAGAACCTAAGTCCAGTTTCCGACGAGAACATAATGACAGTAGGAAGATATGACGGTAGAAGATCTCTGTAGAGAGCAGAATGGTAAGTGGAAACTGTTCTAACGACGGGGCGGGCCCAATGTATTCGGTTGTGGGGTTGGGGCAGTGTTGATATCCCCAGATGGCACTCATTCCTGCATCGACAAGACTTACATTCCCCTTCAATAATATCGCGGAATATGAAGCATGTATTCTTGGCCTTAGATGGCCTGCCAAATGGGAATCTGCGAATTAGAGGTGTACGGGGACTCGTAGCTCATCATTCTACAAACAGTGGGGAATAACAAAAACTAATGACCCCAAACTGGTTTACCTTACCATCAACACATTAACAGAGCATAATTGAGGAGTTTAAGGCAATCACCTTCCTGTATATCCCGAGAACTCAAATCTGTTAGCAGATGCCCTGGCCACATTAGAGTCCATGGTGCAAATAACAGGGGGAGCCGAAGTTCACCCGTGAAAATAGACATCGTAAGTCGGACGCTTAAGTTTGACAGTTGAAAGATACAAGTTGATAAGCCCTGGTTTCACGACTTCAAGACCTTCTCCAAGAAGGTATATACCCTGGAAAATGCTGCAAAAAGGGAACCATGAACGATCAGAAGGTTGGCAAGCCATTTCTTATTAGTGTCCCATTACTCTACAGAGTCATTATGATACCACCCCCCCCTTCTATTGAGACGTGTGGTCAAGAATGAAGCATGCGGAATAATGAAGCAACTGCATGAAGGGGTATGTGGATCCTCATATGAAAACGCTTCTGTTGGCCCGAAAAAATCATGAGGTTAGTGGGTATTACTGGTTAACCCATGGAGTCGGATTGCATAAAGTATGTTAGCACTGCCATTGTGCCAAGTATACGCAAACCGGATTAAATGCTACACCCAACGAGCTACATTCGTTATCGGCGCCGTGGCCTTCTATCCGTGTGGGGAATCGACATAATCGGCCCAATCACTTAAGGCATCCAATGGCCACAGATTTTATACTGGTAGCGATTGATTACTTCACCAAATGGGTAGGAGGCGTCATATATACATGTCACCCAAAGGGTAATCGTCCGTTCTTAAAAAGACATAATATAACCGATATGGAATTCTGTGCGTTAATCAACGACAACGGTACCAATCTCAAACAGTAATCGATGACTGATTTATGTCAACAATTCCAATAAAACCACAGAAATTTAACTCCCTACGACCTCAAATGAACGGGGGCAGTAGAAGCAGCTAACCAAAAATATCAAGAAGGATCATCGAAAAATGACAACTACTTACAAAGATTGGCACGAATTGTTACATTTGCTCTCATGGCTTATAGGACTTCAATAAGAAACATCTCCGGGAGCTACCCCTTACTCATTGGTATATGGTACAGGAAGCTATGCTACCTGTGGAAGTCAGAAATACCATCATTCAGAATCTTTGTCAGAAAACTCAATTAATAGAATCGATTGGGTAAAGAAAAGTGGTCTTGATCAGTTGAACTTGATTGATGAGAGAAGACTTACCGCGCTATGTCATGGTCAGTGTTACCAGCCGTAGGATAGCCCGAGCATTCAACAGAAGATGAGACCTTGGGACTTCAAAGAGGGCGATCTAGTTACTAAGAAAGTTCTTCCACGTATGTCCAAGACTCTAGAGGGAAAATTCACTCCATATTATGAAGGCCCATATGTGTAAAAAAGGTTCTGTCAAGGTGGTGCTTCTAATATTAACTCAGATGGATGGTCCAGAATTGAGAGGTCCCCATCACACAGATGCGTAAAGATATATTATCCTTAGGCAAGGGGATGGAAATTTTACTAATGTTTATGAAAGTCATTATTCGATACAAAGTTCGTTGAGTCGATGTTTTTACTTTTTACATGCAGAAGTAATATCCTGAATGGTCAACAATCCGATCAAATTCTCATCACAATGAATACACCTTAAAAAAACATTACCCACACTTCGTCATAAAAGATATACAATAAAATGATATAATCTTAATGAAATTTGTGATATAATTTTATTTATTCTTAAGATTAGAACTTAGTGCATTAGTAGGATAACATTACCAACAATGAGCCATGGGCATCAAGAATGATCACATCAGATTTCAATCCCCGTATCAAGATGAGAAGAAGAGAAGTCAGAAGAAACCAACACGAAGGTTCGGTTGTTTGGTTGCTATCCACGGATAAACACTGGCAAGCGGCCTTAAAATAGTTAACCATCGTCACATTATGAAAGGCATCACATCATCTAGTTGGTAGGAAGCATATTCGAAAGCATGAGATGATCACCCATAGTAGGGCACTCGTCTAGTCATTCATTTTTAATAAGGTAGTCAGCATGACATGGGCAACTTTCCCCAAAAATCATCTCCTAAAGTTAGCTCATGGGGCATCTTTTTGGAGATGTCAGTTCTATTTCCATTCGAGGTTAGGCGCCCATAGGGGGCCCTTCCTAATACCTTGTTCTCATGGTCAGCCATAGGGGGACACTTTTTGAGACAAGTTAATATCAAGGTAGTCAGCCATGAGGGGCACTTTCCTAAAACTTTGTCTCTGGTCAGTCCATAAGGGGCACTTTTTGAGGCAAATTTTCAACCAGGTTGGCAGCCCATAGGGGTTCTTTCCTAAAAAACCTTGTTTCATAGTCAGCCCATAGGGGGCACTTTTTGAGACAAGTCCAAATTTTCATTCTGGTTAGTAGGGCCATGGGGGCACTTTTCTAAGAAATTTGATCTCATGGTTAAGCCCATAGGGGGCACTTTTGAGAAATAACCCTTCATTCAATCCAGGTTAGGTCAGCCATAGGGGGCACTTCCTAAAATCTTGTCCTCATGGTCAGCCCAATAAACGGGTACTTGTAGAGGCCAAATTTCCATTCTAGGTTAGGCAGGCCCATAGGGGGTTCCTTTTCTAAAACTTTGTTCCTCTTGGTCAGCCCATAAGGAGCCTTTTTGAGGCAATTTTCCATTCTGGTTAGGCATCCCATAGGGGGCCCTTTTCTAAAAACCTTGTTCTCATGTCAGCCCATAGGGGGCACTTTTTGAGACAAGTCCAAATTTTAATCGGTTAGTGCCCAGAGGGGGCACTCTTCCTAGGAAAATTTCTGATTCATGGTAGCCCATAGGGGGCAATTTTGAGAACAGTTCAATCCCAGGTTAGTCAGCCATAGGGGGGCACTTTCTAAAATCTTGTCCTCTGGTCACCAATAAGGGGCACTTTTTGAGCAAATTTCATTCTAGTTAGGCAGCCCATAGGGGGCCTTTCCTTAAAAACCTTGTTTCATGGTCAGGCCATAGGGGGCACTTTTTAAGACAAGTCCAATTTTCAATACGGGTAGTCAGCCCATAGGGGGCACTTTCCTAAAATCTACCTTCAAGGTTAGCCCATAGGGGGCACTTTTTTCAAGGCATTTATAAAGGTTGATAGCCCATGAGGGGCACCTTTACCTAAATCATCCCGATTAGTCAGCTCTCGGGGGCAATTTTCGGTAATATTCTTTCCAAGGTTGCAAGTTTGATAAGGGCGCTTCTATCATCATACATTCCCTACTCAATACTGAGGTGTGTCTTGTCGCCAAGTAGTTAGCCCATAAGCACTTTTTGGAGAGCGAGCATTACCTTAATTGATTAGGGACATCTTCAATCGTAGGGTTATCAGCTCTTGGTGCTTTTCCTACAATCCTAATTTAGGAGGCCATAAAATGGGTCTTTGTTGTCTTTTGTAGTTAAGTTTTTCAAACTTTACCACAAAGAGGGGCAGTTGTAAAAACCCCATTTTGCCCTAGGAGGTTAAAAATTTTTCAATAATAATCGATTTACAATTTTTCCTAATTTTTCCCTATTTTTTCTTAATTTAGCATAAATATAAAAATATTCAAAAAAAAAAAAAATAGGAAAAACACTTAATTTTGAAAATGATTTTAGAAATAGCAATTAATGAATATAAATAATTTTTAAAATTTTTGAAATCAAAAAATACCAAAAAATAAAAAATTGCACGCATTGTACAATTTGCGATGTAAATAAAATCGGGAATTGGGCCAGCTCAGTGGCTCGTGTGTGCTGATGGGAACCGTGTGAAGCTGGAAGGTCTCGTAGTTTTTTCGAATCCCCCGCAGGCACTCGGCAAAATTTTTTCGTTCTTTTCCCTGGAGTTGCCACGTGGCAGCATTTGATTGGCCGATGGAAGTCACGCGCGTCGGCGATGAAGTCTTCTTCGCGAGCAAGCCGTGAAGAAATAAAATCCTGACAAAAAGTCGACGAAGTCGAAATCGGCGTTTCTTTTTAATCTTCTAGATTATAGTCACAGATAAGGCCAAAATCCATCAGATAACCCAAATGAGCACAATCTATAAACCTCAAATCTTGTAAAAAATCTAAACCCAAACACTTCCAACTATTTAAAAATCCAAATCTTATTTATTGCCTAACCAATTGATTTCTATATTCCTATAAATGATGAGGGCATGAGGAAATTCATGGGCCTAATAAAAAGACCCCCCAAATAGAGAATAGATAGGAAGGAGCAAATCGGCGTTACGCCGGAGACGCTTGGATCCGCTGAGCATCGATCGGAGTTGAGCCGCGCAAGGGACGTACTATGTTGAGTAAGACGCCACGACCATCGATTTCCGCACCTCAAGAAGCTAGGATTCGACACTTCACTCGCCGCAATCGACCCGACGGAATGCCGGAACGAGCCATCCCGCACCGTGTCCGACCGATCCGACCGACTCGATTTACCCGATTCAACCCGATCGGACCCGAATCGACCCGACCAGCGCCACGATCCGGAACCAGGTAGTCGGTTCTTCCAGATTCTTTTATTTATTTTAT
>JBBMOL010001239.1:0-44694 GCA_037954665.1 Laguncularia racemosa
TATCTTTTCCCTCACCTATAGCTAAGCACTCTTGCTCTTCTCTAATAGAGATTTACTATCTCTCTTCTCACCACTCATATTTCTTGCAATTTCATTTTCCCTCTTCTTTTGTTTCGTAGCTTCTACCTCACTTTCCTCACAAATAGTTTTTTTAAACCGTAGTTGATCCTCATACACCTGGCTTAGCGTCATTGGCATCAATGTAACTTTCCTTCCATCCTTCACAAATGAGTACTGATTTTTGTACCCATCATGAATGGCTCTCCTATCAAATTGCTAAGGCCTTTTGAGTAAAAGATGACCAGCATACATAGGTACATCATCACAAAGGACCTTATCCATATATTTCTCGATTGAAAACATCACGTAGACTTGCTTATCACCTTCACTTCTCCACATTCATTCAACTATTGCAACTTATACGACTTGAGATGTTTTACAATGGATAAACCTAATTTATCAATAAATAGGTTACTTGCTACATTAACACAATTACCTCCATCTATGATCAAACTACACACCTTATCTTGTACATGGCATCGAGTGTGAAAAATATTGTCTTGCTACACATTGTCATTCTCTTCTTGTTTAACATGCACATTCAAGGAATGCATAATGACCAATGACCTACCTTCTACAGCATATTCACAATCACTAGCATCTTCTAACTGTGGCATAGTATCACTAGCATAATCAGAGCCATCATCATCAATTTCAATCTGCCCACCTTCGCGTATGATCATCACTCTTTGATTCAGACATTGAGATGCTATATGCCAATCCCCAAACACTTAAAACATTTAATATCTCAATTTCTTAGAGTTTGAGATGATGGGTTACCTCTCTCCTTAACGGCTTATGGGTGCTTCTTCAAGTTCCCACCATCATAGGCCTTGAACCCAAGTTTCTCTTCCCTTTTCCCCCCTATCCACTTTCCACGGGAGTGGGAATTCGAGTAGTTGTAGTTCCTAGCTCGAGTGACTTTTGCTTCTTTGAGTTATTGCTCAACTTTCATAGCTATATGCACCATGTCCTCTAACTCCACATAGTGCTGTAATTCCACAACGTTAGCAATGTCACAATTTAGTCCACATAGGAATCTAGCCATAGTAGCCTCACAGTCGTCCTCCACATTAGCTTGGATTAAGACTATTTCCATCTCCTCATAATAGTCTTCAACACTCTTCGACCCTTGTTTGAGGCTTTACAGCTTAAGGTGCAGATCTCGATAATAATGTGATGGGACAAATTATCTTCTCATGGCAGCCTTTATCTCCTCCCAATTGGCAATTGGTCATTCATCATTCCTCCGTCGGGATAAGATCAATTGATCCCACCAAATAATGGCATAATATATAAATTCCACTACTGCAAGCTTTACTTTCTTCTTCTTAGAGTATTTGTGGCAATAAAAAACCAGCTTAACCTTTCTCTCCCATTCAAGGTAGATGTCGGGATCATTCCTTCCTTGAAAAGGCGGGATTGTCATTTTGATATTCTCGATATTTCTATCAACTCTATCTCTAACTCTATTATTGACACAATCATTCCTGCATCAATCATGCCTTTCCTCCTCTTTTTCTTCAGCAGATTCGTCTCGAGGTGCGACTGGTCGACGTACTTATCTCCGTACGGGAGGGATTCCCATAGGAGGTCTTGTTTGAAATTCGTTGATTCGCTTATCTTGTCTATCCATTCAGTTACGGATTTCTTCGAACACCACATGCATGCGCTTAAACTGTTGTTGCATAGCCCTCAAAAGAAAGGATTGATTGGGTTCATCCCCTTGATTCTCATGTTCTAACATGATGATGATCCTAAAAGAAATTTAGTTGAGAAGTCCTCACACACTCCCTCACGTGTTTCTACTCAAAAAGTCTATCTACACTTGTGTTGCACACAAATTAATGGCTTTTACCCTCTATTATGCTCACCCACTCTTGCCTTTTACCACTCTTGTTTTCCTAGCCAAAGTTCTTTAAGAACATAACAATTGAAAAACTAGAGTATTCACTTGTAAAACTCAAACATCAGTTTATATAATTAGCTCAAAAAGGGGCCAAGAAGATAGTGATTAAGAAAACATAAAGACGACAAGAAGAAACAACACCATTGAAGTAATGCTTAATAGAAGAATAAATTCATTATGGAGTATAGTATGTAAGGAATCAACTTGGGTATTGATGATGATAGAAGATAACACAAGAGAATTTTTCTTTCTTTTCTTTTCTTTTCTTTTTTTTTTACTTTTGTTTGCTGATTTTTTTTTTTTGAAATGACACTTAATAGAAATAATAGAACAATATTATTGAAGAAATAAATGAAATTTCAATAAGGAATATAAAGGATAAAAGATAATAACCTAATTGAGAATCAAATTGGCTCCGATACCAAAAATGATGAGAAATCCCACAAATTGAGTTGTAAGACCCAACAACAAATAATCAATTTCTTAAACCACCCAAATCACAATTTTTGAATAAAAAAAAAACAAATTATTGACCCGTTGTCTATGGAGACAAGAACCGATAATCTATATATATATATATATATATATATGTATAAAGAAATTATTGACCTGATGCCTATAAGAGACAAGAACCAATAATATAAATTGAGCTTGAACCCACAAGGTCAAAACCTTAACTGCTTGTTCAAAAATAACAGATATGAGAAATAACTCTTCAATTGAAAAATTCGTCTCTCCCCTCAACACAAGTTTTGATACCCTACTTATAGAGTTCTAAAGCTAATTAATGAAAAAAAAAAAAACCATCCTCATACCCATTAATAACTCACTACCAAAGAAAATTAAATGCGCTCTTAACTATACTAATAACTATTTTGTTGATGTAAGTAATGACCTCAATTATCTTCTAGAATCCCTAATTACTGTCTTAGCTGATTTGAACTTCATTTCCTTGGCCTTGGATGACATTAATGAATTTGGGTTCAGCCTCACTCAATGTCTCTAAAGTCCTTCTAGACTTGACTTCACTTTCAAAAATGATCTTCACAAAGCCTTGCATAGCTTGCTTGATCTGTTTTGCTCACGCCTTTGTAATTGGCCCTTCAGGTATTTGTAGTTCCTTAATTCCACTTCGATTGCATTTGTCCTCTTCAATACCCGAACCTTGAGACGGTCCTTGATCATTGCCAATCGTAGTTTTAATATTTATAATTCTTGTTCTTAATCTTACTACGAAGCAATAGGCAAGCGCACCTATCGTAGCGTAATATAGCGAGTAAGCACAAGGTCATCCCTTAGAGATACACCAACTACTAGTACTAACTCCGTTCCTATTATCTAACCGACGCTTAAATATGTTGGTTGAAACTTAATTACTCTAATCTTAAAACTAATAGCTCACTAACAACAATGATTCCGAAGATTTATCAATTAACAAAAGCAACCTAGATCTTATTATACTCCTTCTCTATCATGTAATTCATTATATTCATGAAGATTGGCGTAGTTGACTTCTTATACCGTCGAATTCCCTAGTCAAGTTAACTACTTTCTCAAGTATATTAACCTATCTAATCCTAGATTTTTCAAATAGGATCTCTCCTTATTTAATAGCAACCTAGAATTGCATAAAGCACATGAATTCGCATCAAAATAATCGATGCAAACAAAAGACTCTTGTTTCCTATCTCTAGAAGAACAATCAAATCTGATTAATTGCATTAAATCTAATCATAAGAGCAATTTCTCAATTAACTAATATGATATCATGCATAAATTCATATTCCGGATCTATGAATCTAAGAAAGAATTGAAGGGCATGCAATTAATCATAAGAAAGTTAACAACTTCGCATTAAAAACCGAATCTTTATCACATGACAGAGAAGTTTCGAACAAAATCTAGATTCAGAGTCTACTCCTCCATAATTTGAACAAAAGAAATACAAGTACGTGAAGAATAAATAAAATTCATAGTCACAACCCTTAAAGATAGAATCTTCCTCTTCGTGGGTCTTCAATCTCCTTTTGAAAATGACAAAATCTTCTTTCCCCTACTGCTATGAGTGTCAAAGCAAGTACAAAATCCGTAACCTCGTTTCTAGGGCAACTAACGGTCTATTTATACATGTACCTGGGTTGGATAGATACACGAGCGGATACACGAGTAGTATATCTCATTCGTGTATCTCATGCTTTCTTCCAAGTGTCCTTATGTGAATATACACGAGCAAGTACATGGGAGTGTACATTGGTCGTGTATTTGAAACATCGTTACACAACAGCAAAACTTAGATACACAAGCAAAGTACATGGGCGTGTACTTTGCTCGTGTACTTTCCAGACATCCACTACAGTATACACAAGCAAAGTACATGGGCGTGTATCTCACTCGCGTACTTTCCAGACATCCACTCCAGTATACACAAGTAAAGTACATGGGCGTGTATCTCGCTTGTGTACTTTCCAGAATTCTTTACTTCACATGTATTGTAACCAATTCCTTCCAAACTTGATCCGACTCTTCAGAACTCCTTCCCTTAGCTCCAAAATACTCTGGAAAATCCTGAAATTAACATTCATTCCATTAAGCATCCTTTTCTTCAACAAATCATCTAAAAATTCAATAATAAAGCACAATTTCATTACTCTAGATAAGGGTATTTTGCGACTTATCAAACTTCCCCACACTTAAGTCTTTGCTTGTCCTCAAGCAAAACAAAACATTAATCAAACTTCTCATTAATCATGATTGTCGTTACCAAATAAAACTACTCAGATATTAGCATTTATGAATTTTAATCTTTAGAGCTCAATGCAATCCCTCAATCTAATGAGTGTGCTTCTCACCTTATCATGAAAGTATTGTAACAGAGATACTTTAGTCAAATTTCTAGGATTAATTATAGTAGACCTGATCAAAATTAGACACAAGATCAATCAAAGCAAAAGAAAACGTGGTACATTTCAGCCACCATTAAAAAGTCTAATATCTTCTCAATTGTCTCTCTTAGTGAAGCAATCGATGATGAAAATACATTGCATCTATGTTTCCCCTGGATTCATCCTCCTTTTTGGTTGATCTCTTCAAAGATTTTATTCTTTGTAATAGTTCACACTGGTTTCATTCCTTTTTTTTTTTTTGGAATCTTGCAACCCATTTAACGAGTTTTCAGCCGATAATCCTAGGCTCGTCACCCAAGTTAACGAACGTTATCCCCTCAATTGAGGGCGTTCCTATGGGCTTAATTACTCGAGTTACAAGACCCTCTCAACTTTTGCCTTTATGGTATTTCATTTTATTACGATAATTTCCTCGGTCGGCCGATCCTAGGCCAGACGACCTTAGGTGACCAGGTTTTAAAGGAACCCCATCGAACCTCTATTACCTTAACTTATTATTTTGACTAGTTAGTAGCGGAGTCAAACTTCGCTCTTCTGAGGGACCAAAGCCTGCCAATACTAACCAATCCTTTATTTTTCAAGTATAACATGCTTTCATTAAATTATTACTTTAAAGAGATCTTCTAAGAAGGATCACCAAGAGAATCATTTCATTTGCCCTTTCATGAAAGATTACATGGCTCTCACGATCTTTGAGTCTGACAACGATTTTATCCCATAATTTTGACTAAGTATCAATGTTCCAAGGAAGACAAAGGTGACATGCACAACACTCTTTTAGAGGAATTCATTCACTAAATGCTACAATACTATGTAATTTGCAATGATGATTTCAAAATTCGATTATCAAGCAAAAAGAGAAAAACAAAAATTGGGGGAAATTTTTGAATGACTCATACAATTCAGCACAACCCTTATCAAATTTCTTTAGTATCCCCTTCCCCACACTTAGATTGAGACATTGTCCCCAATGTCTTTATCATTCAAGAATGTAATGAGAAATAAAGAGATAAAAAGAAAAAAATAAAAAGAAAAGGAACTGAGACTTCCCGGGATTAAACAGGTGATGGACTAATTGCATAGCTAGCAGAATGTCGATCATCTATATCGATGAAGTTCACTAATTAAAGTTATGGGACCAGTTGCATTCGCGGGATAGCACCTAGATCAGCAAAGCTCAACACAACAAAAACGAAAGGTAAAAGATTAAATAGAGATCAGTCATTATTATTACAGTCATCCAGCAAGAAATAGTCTAGCTCAATAGAAAGAGCTCCTCGGATATGCAGAATAAAATAGTTAACTTAAAGTCATTCGTTAGTCAGAACTAGTCTCCTCATCTTCATCATCTTCATCATCTGTTTCATCCTCTTCATCCTCACTTTCTTCACCCTTGGCAATGGTTGGTTCCACTTCCTCAGTCGTTTCCTCAGTTTCCTCTTCACTTTCTCCTTCATTTTCCTTGTCTTTATCGCTGCTGGCCTCAACTTCCTCTTCAGCTTCAGAGGAAGAGGCATAAGTGGGCAAACTAGCTTGACCCGCTACGAAGCACTTAGCCAACGACTGGAAGGCGTAAACTACAAATTTCCTAAATTTTTTTTGTTTCTTTTTCATCCCTTGTAGTTACACTTTCATCTCACCTTGGGTCTTCTTAATGGATGCCAAGCGGTCAAGCACCCGCTCCAATGTAGGAATAGAAGACTCACTAGGTGAAGATAAAGAAGGAGCAGCTTTAGAGGACTGTGTAGAAGGAGGCGGCCTGCTAGAAGTGCGAGAAGTTCCTGTGGTTTTTTTCACTCCCCACTTGGCAAACGGCCCATCGGAGATTCTTTCCTGATTGCACTTAGTGGCCTCTGGCCCAGGGTCTTGGAAATTTTCCATGCTCTTCAGCAAATGAGTGATGAAGCTGCCACAATAAATCCCCTTAGAACGGGAGTCATGTGCTTGTCTTCATAGATAAAAGGCCAACTCTAACTCGATATTAATTTGATATCCGTGGGAGATGCTGTAAAGATAGAAGATTTCAAAGTTATTGACAACTCCCTTACTGCTTTTTCGGGCTCCAATTGTGTTTGTCAAGATCTAATGACAAACTTTAAGGCAGTCATCCTTAATTAGAGAGGCCTTAGAGTTGGATGGAAAGTACTCTTAAGTCGAGTTTCCGGTCAACTCCTCCTAGCATACCTGATTGTTCACGTTGGAAGGCCAACGGCAATGTAAATCCTAAAACTCAGGTGTTCAGGTAAAAGCTTCAATGTAGAAGCCCATGAGAGAACAGAACTGGCGGATAGTATAGTTGTGCCATTGCCCATACACTTCAAAACTGAAAGAATTGTCCTATCCTTTTTCAATTTCTGTCTTCTGTATCTGCATAGTGGATAGGAACTCAAGAGTAACATCCCGATATGCTGGTTCTTATATGGTGAACAGGACCTCTCATGGGTCGGTGGCAAGGATCTCCTTCATTGGTTGAACTAGTCCATACCCTTCCAACATGCCCCAATCCAAACATTGGTGTGCACCAAACGGTTTCCGTGAGAGAATTTCAAACCGCTTCTTGCTCCATGGCTCCTCCGTAACTTTTCGGGGAGGTGGAGCGGAGGATGAACTAGCACCATCCCACTTCCTCTTAGCAGGGTGGTCTTCTTCTTCTTTTTATTAAACTTTGGTTTAACTGCACAAGTCTTTGTGACCATCTGAAGCAATCACAATGGTCTCAAAATAGGTTAGGTTCGTTAATTACACAAAGAAAATGATAGGACTTGCATTGGGTTTCCGAAATAAGGAGGAAGATAGCACAGTTGAGATACACGACCAAGGTACACGACCGTGTACCTAGTTGTGTATCTACCCATCTAATACATGCATAAATTACCATAGGAACACTCAAAATCAGGTTTTGTAGCTTTAGTATATTATCAACCTACCTTCCTGAAGGCCAAAAATGTAACTACAACACACCCAAAGCATCATCAAACGATAAAGTTTGAATCTTGATTCTAAGAAGCTAGGTGCGATAGTTTAGTGATCATAAAAAAATGGCCTCATACTTTGGTTTCTAAGAAGAAGATCGGAAAAGAAACACAACAACATTGTTCTAGAAACCCGCAAAATCAAAGTCCCAAATATTCATGTTCAAACCCTAACTGTTGATTCACTTGTTTGGCAGCCACTCATGACATCAAATATTCATGCATTCACGTTAGTTCAAAATGTCTATAGATCTATCAACAATCGACTTCCAAAATGCAAAATCACTCATCATACCATCATCATAGATGCAAGCATGTATGGTGGTCGTGAAAGAAAACCGAGCAGCAACCGTATTGCAATAAGTATTGAAGAAGAAGAAGAAGAAGAGAGAACTTACTTACCTTGAATCCTTGAAACGGAAGAAGTTTGTAGTGTGGAAGGAACAATCACCGTATGGAGGAGTAGAGTGAGAGAATAAGTCAAATACACGAATGGGGAATGGGTCGTGTAAATGGCAGAGTGAAGTGAGGAGTCCTTGTATAGTATGAGCAGAAAAATTAGATATACGACCAAGTACACGATCGTGTACTTTGGATTCCTTTCTGTAGGTTAGATACACGAGTGTGTACCCTGTTCGTGTATCGTAGAAGATCATTCTGTGGGTTAGATACACGACCAGGTACACGAGTGTGTATCTTGTTCGTGTATCGTGGGAGAGCCTTCTGTGGTTTAAATACACGACTAGGTACACGAGCGTGTACCTTGTTCGTGTATATAGAGGGAGCATTTTGTGAGTCAAATACATGACCAGGTACACGAGCGTGTAACTTGTTCGTGTATATAGAGGGGGTGTTCTATGGGTCAGATACACGACCAGGTACACGAACGTGTACCTTGTTCGTGTATCAAATTGTGCATTCTGTGGGTTAAATACACGACCAGGTACCTTGTTCGTGTATATAGAGGGAGCATTCTGTGGGTTAGATACACGACCAGGTACACGAGCGTGTACCTTATTCGTGTATCTCTACTATTTACACAATGAGCATATTTTGAAGTGCACGAGAGGGTACGCCATGACGTATTCCCCTATTGTATTTCAAAGTCAATTTAGACACCCACTAATATGTGTGAAAAACCAGATACACTACTAGTATACCCGGTTGTGCAGATCAAAGTACATACTTGTCAACACTTCATCTTGCATTCCCTTGAAAAGGTCTCCCATCCTAAATTTCCCACACTTAGAGCTTAAAAGAAGCTCTATTAAGATGACTTTCATAGAATCCAAACTTGGTTAGCCCCTCCGTATCTTGCTATGCTGCAAAAGTTACTCCAAAACAACGGATGATAAAAAATAAAATAAAATAAATAAATAAAGAAGAAAACTTACCTAAGCAACATGGGTTTCCTCCCAAGAAGCGCTGTTGTTTAACGTCGTTAGCTCGACGTAATGAACCAGTAGAGCTCAAATGGAGATGAGAATGAGGTTCAGCTCCTCCTTTTCTTCCAAAACTGTTTGGTCCCCAAAGTAATGCTTAAGCCTTTGACCATTCACCTTAAAAATACCTTTTTCCGGGTGTTCTAACTCAATTGTGCCATAGGGAAAAACCTTTTTTACCCGGAATGGACCGGACCATCTTGATTTAAGCTTCCCAGGGAACAATTTCAACCTAAAGTTGAACAGTAATATAATGTCCCCTTCATTGAACTGTCCATTCCGTAGTAGTCGAGCATCATGAAACTTCTTGGCTTTCTCCTTGTATATATATGAATTGTCATATGCCATGAGCCTCCATTCATCTAACTCATTAAATTACATCCTTCAATGTGCTCCAGACTGGTTGAGATCTAAATTGGCAGATTTGATCACCCAAAATGCCTTGTGCTGAACCTCAACTGGTAAATGGCAAGCTTTCCCATAGACCAATCGATATGGAGTAGTATTAAGGGGGTTTTGTAAGCTGTCCGATATGCCCACAAAGCATCATCTAACTTCTCGGCCCAATCTCGTCTATGGTGAGACACGGACTTTGTCAAGATATGCTTTAGGTCCCTGTTCGAAACCTCCACTTGCCCACTAGTTTGGGGGTGATATGGTGTAGCAAGACGGTGAGTCACCCTATATCACTTAAGAATCTTTTCAACTTGCGAATTACAAAATTGTGTACCTCTATCACTTATGAGTGCCCGTAGGACCCCGAATCTACAAAAGAGCTTCTTCAAGAATTTAACAACCACCTGGGAGTCATTAGTCAGCAAGGCTTGTGCTTCTACCCATTTAGAGACATAATCCACAGCTACCAATATGTATTTATTTCCGAAGGAAGGAGGAAAGGGCCCCATAAAGTCGATGCCCCACACATCGAATACTTCACACTCTAATATGTAGTGTTGTGGCATTTCATTCCTTTTTGATATGTTACCATCCCTCTAGCATCGGTCACATCGAGCTATATAGCTCTGCGCATCCCTAATCAATGACGGCCAGTAAAATCCTGCTTCCAATACTTTGTGCACTATCCTATTGGCACTATGATGTCCTCCCGTTGGCCCACTGTGATAGTGGAATAAGATTTTCCATCCTTCTTCATAGGAAACACACCTTCAAATCATTTGATCAGCACAAATTTTGAACAAATGTGGATCCTCCCAGTAGTAGTGCTTCAATTCGGTGAAGAATTTCTTCTGCTGCTGCTTGTTCATATCCTTAGGAAGGGCCCTTTCCACTAGGTAATTGGCAATATCAGCAAACCATGGGATGATATCATCTTCAACGGTCTTGATGGCATACAATCGTTCCTCAGGGAACTCATTGTTCATCTCAACTTCGTTCGGTCTTTCTAAACAGGGATTCTCCAAACGTGACAGGTGGTCGGCAGCTAGATTTTCGGCACCCTTTTTTATCTCTTATCTCAAGATCAAACTCTTGAAGAAGTAAAATCCACCGAATGAGGCGTGGCTTTGCATCCTGTTTTGTCAGTAAGAATTTCAAGGCGGAATGATCTGTGTATACGATGACCTTAGATAAGATGAGATATGGTCTGAACTTGTCAAAGGCAAAGACAACTACTAGCAACTCCTTTTCAGTGGTGGTATAGTTTTCTTGTGCAGGAGTGAGTGTTTTGCTAGCATAATGAATGGGTCGAAAGTATTTGTCCTTTCGCTGACCTAGAACAGCTCCCACAGCCGAGTCACTAGCATCACACATAATCTCAAAGGGAATGTCCCATGTTGGTGTGACCATGATAGGTGCAGTGATGAGTTTTTTCTTGAGGAGTTCAAATGCATCAATGCATTCCTGGTTGAAGTCAAAGGAGGTATCCTTCTCCAAGAGTTTTGTCATCAGCCTAGCAATTTTTGAGAAATCTTTAATGAATCGTCGATAGAACCCTGCATGGCCAAGAAAACTTCGTATTGCCTTAACTGAAGATGGAGGGGGCAATTTAGAAATTGATTTGATCTTTGCCTCATCCACTTCTATGCCTTTCTTGGAGATTTTATGGCCCAAAACAATACCTTCTTTTGCCATAAAATGACACTTCTCCCAATTTAGGACCAAGTTAGTGTCTTCACAACGTTGCAACACTAACTTAAGATGGTGTAGGCACTCATCAAAAGAATTCCTGAAAACAGAAAAATCATCCATGTATACTTCCATCTTGTCTCCTACCATATCCTCAAAAATAGTCATCATGCATCGTTGAAAGGTGGCTGGAGCGTTGCATAATCCGAAAGGCATGCGTCAATAAGTGAAGGTCCCAAAAGGGCATGTGAATGTTGTCTTTTCCTAGTCTTCGGGTGCGATAGGAATCTGAAAATATCCAGACATCCCATCGAGGAAACAGTAATATGCATGACCAGCTAACCTTTCAAGCGTTTGGTCCACAAATGGAAGAAGAAAATGATCCTTTCGAGTTGCGTCATTTAGCTTGCGGTAATCTATACAAACTCTCCATCCAGTGACAGTTCTCATCGGGATGAGCTCATTCTTTTCATTCGGTACTACTGTCATACCGCCTTTCTTCGGAACTACTTGAGTGGGGCTCACCCATGAGCTATTAGAAATCGGGTAGATCATTCCTGCATCAAGCAATTTGATGACTTCCTTTTTGACAACATCTCTCATATTTATATTAAGTCGGTGCTGCGGTTATACCACTGGCTTGACACAATCTTCCATTAAAATTTTGTGTATACAAAACGATGGGCTAATCCCCTTTATATCTGCAATTTTCCATGCAATTGCTTTCTTGTGTTGCCCCAGGACATGCAATAACCTTTCCTGCTGATCTCGATCCAGATTTGATGCAATTATGACTGGAAGTTTAGAATCTTCTTCCAAAAATGCATATTGAAGGTAGTCTAGCAGTTGTTTCAATTCTAGCTCAGGTGGTTCCTCAATTGAAGGTTTCGATCTCTGAATGGTGGATCTATTCATACCTTCAAAGCTTCTTTCTTCTCTCAACTTAGGATTATTATTAAGTTGATTAACAACTACTCTAATCGCCATATTTTCAGGTTGCTCTTTCTCCCCATTCATCAAACACAATTCCAATGCATCACCAATCAACAGGTCTTGCAATGAATTCGAAACTGTGAAGTTGAGGTAGTCGATTGCATAGCATGTATCATCATGGTGCAGGCTTTGTTTGAGGACATCAGGCATTTTCACTATGACCTCTTCATTTCCCACTCTCAACACTAACTTCCCATCCCCAACATCAATTACGGCTCTAGCAGTAGCCAAAAATGGCCTCCCCAATATAAGAGGGACCTCCACATTTGCTTCCATGTCAAGGATGACGAAATCTGCCAGGAAGATGAAGTCCTACACCTTCACTAATACATCTTCAACTACTCCTCTCGGGAATTTGACTGATCGATTGGCTAACTAAAGACTCATTTTGGTCAGTTTCGGCTCTCCAATACCCAATTTCTGGAACATCTTGTATGGAATCAAATTAATACTAGCTCCCAAATCAGCCAATGCCCGTTCTTTAGATAAATTCCCTATCAGGCAAGGGATGGTAAAGCTCCCAGGATCTTTTAACTTCTTTGGGAGTTTATTTTGAATTACCGCAGAGCATTCTCCTCCTAAAGTTACAGTGGAGAACTCTTCAAGCTTCCTTTTGTTAGATAGCAATTCTTTCAAAAATTTTGCATATCGTGGCATTTGTGATAATGCCTCAACTAGTGGAAGGTTGATATGCAATTGCTTGAATATCTCTAAAAATCTGCCATAGTGCTCATCTGTTCTGTCCTTCTTGAGTCGTGCTGGATAAGGAACATTGGGCTTATATTCTAGGATTAGTGGAGGTGATGATTTCTCTTTAGGCGATTTTTCTGAATGCTTTTCCCCTCCTTTGAGAACTACTTGTTCTTTTGCTGGTTCAGTCACCCGACTCTCTTCTTCTTGAACCTTTGGTTGTAGTTCCTTACAACTTCGTAATGTGATTGCTTTAACATGTTCTTTAGGGTTGGTTTCCGTGTTTCCCAGAAGTGAACCTTGAGATCTCTCTGATAGAAGCTTAGCTATCTGACCGACCTGGTTTTCAAGATTGTGTATTGATGCCTCATGATTCCTTAAAGCCGAGTTTGATTTTTCAGAATCAAATCTAAGGACTTCTGTCGGTCTTCTGAATCCTTGATGAATTTTGTGAGGAGATCTTCAATTGGCGATTTGGAACTCTGGACCATTGGCCTCTAATAACCTGGTGGAGGATTCAGATTGCCCTTCTGAATATTACTGTTGTTAGTCCAAGAAAAATTTGGGTGATTTCTCCATCCTGGGTTATAAGTATTGCTGTATGGATTGTTTTAGGGCCGAATTGAGTTTCCTAAATAATCCACTTGCTCTGTTTGCCCTTCCTCACCACCTGAGGGTTCCACAATAGCCAATTGATGTTGTGAGACAGTCAATTCGTCGATCTTTCTAGATAAAGCCTCAACTTTGGACATGATAGAAGTAGCCACATCCACTTCAAGAATGCCTGCCACCTTCTTTTCTCTGTGCCTACCATGTGACCATTCATAATTATTCGCGGCCATGTCTTCAAAAAGAGTAAAACTTTCTTCAGGAGTTTTATGGTTCAAGGTGCCACCAGCTGCGACATCTACTGTTTGTCTCGTTTGATAGTTCAACCCATTATAAAATATCTGAACTTGAAGCCACTCTGGGATCCTATGGTGTGGGCATTTCCGCATTGAGTCCTTGAATCTCTCCCAGGTTTCATACAACGTCTTCATGTCATACTGATGGTAAGATTGAATCTCAGCTCGAAGTTTAGCGGTCTTTGAAGGAGGGAAGAATTTGTCCATAAACTTCTTAATCAGACCTTGCCATGTAGTAATGGAGTTCCTCGGTAAAGAATTCAGCCATTGCTTAGCCTTGCCTTTCAAAGAGAATGGGAAGAGCCTGAGGCGGATCGCATCATCACTAACTCCATTAAATTTGAAGGTATCACATATCTCCAGAAAGAGTTGGATATGCACATTTGGATCTTCATCCTGTAAACCATCAAATTGAGTATATTGCTGCACCATCTGAATCACGGCAGGCTTAAGTTCAAAATTATTTTCCTCCACTCGAGGACGGACTATGCTAGAGCTGACGCCTATCAATTTTGGCCTGGCAAAATCAGAATTGGTTCTAGGTGGCTCATTAACTCGGCCATCTCTGTTATCAACCAGTTGATAATTCGAGGGATCCACAACAACATTTCCTTGATTCAACTCTTGAGCACGATTATTGAATTAATCAGCCATTTCTTCCTTCAGTGATTCTCCTTGAATACCAAATGATGTTGACTCAGTTGAGTGTTGCTTTTTCTGATAACGACGAATAATTTTCTCTAGCTTAGGATTAAAAACAGCAAGTTCCTTGGAGCGACTTCTGGTCATGTACTCTAAACGTAATACAAATCAATTATGAGCTCCAAATTCTCAGGAAGAAAAGGGAATAAATAAATAAATAAATTGGTTAGATTAATAAGTAAAAAATGTTTCTAATATTGGCGTATCCCCGGCAACGACGCCAAAAACTTGATCGTTGCCAATCGTAGTTTTAATATTTATAATTCTTGTTCTTAATCTTACTACGAAGCAATAGGCAAGCACACCTATCGTAGCGTAATATAACGAGTAAGCACAAGGTCGTCCCTTAGAGATACACCAACTACTAGTACTAACTCCATTCCTATTATCTAACCGACGCTTAAATATATTGGTTGAAACTTAATTACTCTAATCTTAAAACTAATAACTCACGAACAACAATGGTTCCAAAGATTTATCAATTAATAAAAGCAACCTAGATCTTATTATACTCCTTCTCTATCATGTAATTCATTAGATTCATGAAGATTGGCGTAGTTGACTTCTTATACTGTCGAATTCCCTAGTTAAGTTAACTACTTTCTCAAGTATATTAACCTATCTAATCCTATATTTATCAAATAGGATCTCTCCTTATTTAATAGCAACCTAGAATTGCATAAAGAACGTGAATTCGCATCAAAATAATCAATGTAAACAGAAGACTCTTGTTTCCTATCTCTAGAAGAACAATCAAATCTCATTAATTGCATTAAATCTAATCATAAGAGCAATTTCTCAATTAACTAATATGATATCTTTCATAAATTCATATTCCGGATCTATGAATCTAAGAAAGAATTGAAGGGCATGCAATTAATCATAAGAAAGTCAACAACTTCGCATTAAAAACCGAATCTTTATCACATGACAGAGAAGTTTCGAACAAAATCTAGATTTAGAGTCTACTCCTCCATAATTTGAACAAAAGAAATACAATTACGAGAAGAATAAATAAAATTCATAGTCACAACCCTTAAAGATAGAATCTTCCTCTTCGTGGGTCTTCAATCTCCTTTTGAAAATGATAGAATCTTCTTTCCCCTGCTGCTATGAGTGTCAGAACAAGTACAAAATTCGTAACCTCGTTTCTAGGGCAATTAACGGTCTATTTATACATGTACTCAAGTTGGATACATATACGAGCGGATACACGAGTAGTGTATCTCGTTCATGTATCTCATGCTTTCTTCCAAGTGTCCTTATGTGAATATACACGAGCAAGTACATGGGAGTGTACATTAGTCGTGTATTTGAAACATCGTTGCACAACAGCAAAACTTAGATACACAAGTAAAGTACATGGGCGTGTACTTTGCTCGTGTACTTTCTAGACATCCACTACAATATACACAAGCAAAGTACATGGGCGTGTATCTCACTCATGTACTTTCCAGACATCCACTTCAGTATACACAAGCAAAGTACATGGGTGTGTATCTTGCTTGTGTACTTTCCAGAATTCTTTACTTCACATGTATTGTATCCAATTCCTTCCAAACTTGATCCGACTCTTCAAAACTCCTTCCCTTAGCTCCAAAATACTCTGGAAAATCCTGAAATTAACATTCATTCCATTAAGCATCCTTTTCTTCAACAAATCATCTAAAAATTCAACAATAAAGCACAATTTCATTACTCTAGATAAGGGTATTTTGTGACTTATCAGTCCTCTATCACATAAGATGTCTTTCTAATTGGTTACATTATAGATCATGTGATACGAACTACACGTGTGACGAAACCTAATACCAATACGTTTGGAATTGTTACCCAAAATGCCAAAACAATCAAGTGGAACCGTGACCCGTTGCCTATAAGTGTGGTAAGAACCTTGGTATATTCTGTGGATGCCACAATCAAGATGAAAAACCGATTGATAAGTCGGGATGAACGCCACGAAAGAAAATCCAATAAGTTCAAGTGAAGTTCTTTAAAGAACCAAGAGAGAAATTCTCTTAAATGTGTTATTCAACCTTGTATGTGTGTTCTTTGTTCTATTCTCAACCCTAGAAGCTTATATTAGGGTTTACAACTCGTAATAACAAAATCCCAAAATGACATAACATCATAAAGTCGTGGAAAAATAACAAACAGGGAATAAAGGCCGGCAGCAAAGGAGACAGCGTAGTAGTCGGCGTAGAGGGTATACACGGTCGTGCCTTCTGGCCGTGTATGTTTCTGTGGATATTCTTAACACCACACACAGTCATGCCGTTGAACCGTGTATACGGCTGTGTATGATTCTGTGGAGCCTCCAGACTCACTACACGGCCGTGCCTTGTAAAAGACACGCCCCTTTCTCATGGTTGTTCCAATTCTTTCCGGCTTCGTGGATATATTATCAACCTGTTAAGTGCTTCCTTGAATCGTTTCGCTCGAGTTCTTGTGATCGGTCTAGGTGGCACTTCAAGAGGATCTACATTCCATCTTCTAGCTTGGCTCCCATCATGGCTCTCATCATTCCCTTCCTCTTGAAAAGGATTTGTCCTCAAATCGTCGCCTACAACAAAAGGACTCAGATCAGTAACATTAAACGTAGCACTTACTTGATACTCACTTGGCAAATCTATCTTGTATGCATTATCATTGATGCGTTCAAGAATTTGAAATGGTCCATCGCCTCTAGGAAGTAATTTAGATCGACGATGCACAGGAAACCGCTCTTTGCACGTGTGAACCCAAACCCAGTATCCAGGTTCAAAGACAGCTTGTTGACAACCCTTGTTAGCTTGTTTCACATACTACTCTATTCTTCGCTCAATGTTTAGCCCTGCCTTCTCTTGTTGCTCTCCCCATCTGAACCCCACATTCTTCTTGATTACCTCAGTAAGTGGTGCGGCAATGGTGCTGAAATCTTTCACAAACCTCCTGTAAAAGCTCGCTAGTCCATGGAAACTCCACACATTACTTACATTAGTTGGATTAGGCCATTCTTGGATCGCACGAATCTTCTCTGCATCAACCTATATTCCCTGTGCACTAACAATAAAACCAAGAAACATAAGTTTGTCTATGAAAAAAGTGCACTTTTTGAGGTTAGCATATAATTGCTCCTCTCAAAGCACTTCCAAAACATCTCTCAAGTGAGATATATGGTCTTCCAAACTCTTGCTGTAAATAAGGATATCATCAAAATAGACAACCACAAATTTTCCAATAAAAGTCCTTAAAACATGGTTCATAAGTCTCATAAAAGTACTAGGTGCATTAGTTAAATCGAAAGGCATTACTAACCACTCATACAATCCATATTTTGTCTTAAATGCGGTTTTCCATTCATCACCTTCTTTCATTCTAATTTGGTGATATCCGCTTTTCAAATCAATTTTGGAAAAGACACTAGACCCATGTAACTCATCAAACATTTCATCTAAGCGAGGAATGGGATGACGATACTTTACCGTGATGTTGTTGATGGCGCGGCAATCAACACACATTCTCCATGACCCATCCTTCTTAGGCACTGCACATGGGCTCTACTTTCTCTCACGTACCCCTTCTCCATTAATTCATTGACCTGTCTTTGGAGTTCCTTTGTCTCCTCTAGATTGCTCCTATAAGCTGGTTTATTTAGAATAGATGCTCCGGGTACATGGTCAATCTAGTGCACAATACCATGAATAAGTGGTAAACCCTTTGGAATCTCCTCAGAGAAGACATCTTCAAAGTCCTGCACAATAGACACAACCACACTAGGCAAAGAGTTAAAAAGTTCGTTAGTATTCAAACAAGTTTACTTAAAAACCAGCAACAACATAGGTTACTTCATCACTAACGCTCTCATCACTACACTCGCTCTTGCCACACAACTCTCCTTTTGCAAGGCTGCACTCTCCTTTTCACTCAGCACCAAAGTTGATCCCCCTTCAACTTGGTCTCTCATGCTCTTTCCAGCCTTCCGCTCTTTTCCCTTTTGATATCGACTTTTATGTTCCTTTTCTTTCTCGCAGTATTTTACTCTCTCACTCTCCCTCTATTTTTCACTCACCTTATATTTTGCAAAAGACTGTTGTAGCTACAACTGATACTCATACACCTGTTTAGGTGTTAAGGGTTTAAGATTAAAGCTTGTCCCCTGGTGAACAAGCGTATACTTGTTAGAAAAGCCATCATGAACAACCATCCTATGAAACTGCCATGGCCTCCTCAACAACACATGATAGGCCTGCATCGGCACTACATCCAATAACACCTCATCCTCATACCTACCAATGCGAAAAGCAATCAAGGCTTGCTTACTCACCTTAGTGATAGGAATCAAAATCCGACAAGACCTATCATTAGGGCAAAAACTAAAGGAATTCAAATTTTGGCAATGAGGGCCCATTTTGAGCAAATCGACCTCGGAATTATTTATATATTAACCTCTATTCTATTATTCATGTATTGTGTATTCCAACAGGCACACTTATCATATTCTATAGGGCAATGGACAAACTTTCTCAGACTCAGCTTGTGGGTTATCCATGGACCGACCTGAATCGGCGATGAGCTGGGCTGATGGATCCTATAGAAGACCGGCATGTTGAAGACCAATTTCTTTTATATATTTTTCATTTGCATGGACTATTTATGTTGTAATCATTTTGGGACACTTTTATTTCCATGTAATTTTCATTTAGGGTTAGCTACCTTAAAAGTGGCAAACTTGTAATTTTGAGTACTTTTTAACCCTAGCAGTAGCAAGTATAAATACTTGCTTAAGAGAGGGTTTGAGAGAGCTTATTTTGGCAGATCAAACACTACCTTTCACGTGAGAATTAGGGTTCTTACCTTAGTTCCAAACTCTTATCAATTTCAATCCTAAGAGTCGAAATTGTGGCGAGTGCAACATCTTGAAATTGTGAGTTATATCAATTTCATTTTGTTGTGATTTCTTTTCTTCTCTAGTGTGTCATATCTAGGGTTGAATTGAGATAGTTCTTGGTCAGAAATACATATTATTATTCACGAATTCTTGTTTTTATTTGAAGTACTTAGAAATTGGATTTGGATCATCCTGGAAGAATTCCTCTTGAAAACGTGTTCTTCTCTATTGGAAAGAAATTCTTATAATTAAGGTTTTCTTTTGAATTTGTGGTTTATTTTCGTGGATTATATGAGATTAGAGTATTTTTAGAAGATATTATCATTGTGGTATTATAATTATATCATTGGACATTTGGATTTCATCATATCTTCATTAGGGTTCACGTTATTTAGCCTTGTAGATCCGGTTTTTGCCTTGACTTGAGATCGTTTTTCTTAAGTCTTTGATTGTGCTTCTAAGTGGATTTAGGCACATCAACTTTTTGGTATCAGAGCTCTTGTTGAGAGAAGGGAATTGGTTTCATTTGATTTCGTGGAGTCAATCATCCATTAGGATTGATTTAGTGGAAACCACAATTATATTGATTGTTGTGGTTTTGAGTTTGTGAAATTACCTTGTCTTGGAGTTTATTTTGCTGTTTGTTGGAGTTGGTTTGGGAAGGTTGTTGCATCATTTTGTGGTCACTAATTTACGTGGAAGAGCAGAAGTAAAAAGTGTGTTTACTTTAGCAATTTTTGGAACTTGCAAAACTTACCAAAATCCTTGCCGTGGCTTGTTGTGGCGTGGAGGAGGAAGTGTAGTTTCTTGTTTTTGATTTCCATTGTGTAATTCTGAATTGGTGGAGTACAATTTGCAGATTGCATTGAGTTTTGATTATTAAGGAATTATTTGAATTCAAACATATGCAATTAAGTTGTGGGAGTTAATGATTGCTATTTGAATTTGAATTCATTGTTACCAATTGTGGAAGGCTTGCAACAAGTGAAGTTGTTTGAATTTCAAATTGAAAGTTGCTGGCTATTGTGGAATTCGGAATTCATTTTTGGAAAGTCACATATTAGTCCTTTGTTATCATTATTTTCCGTGGGGGTGGAAGTATATTTGTTGTTATTTCCATTTCTTATTGTTGTCGTGGGAGTGGCGTGTAGTGTTTGTGTTGTTGCCGTGGAGTTATTGGTGGAGTGGGTGCACCATGATTGAAGGTGTGTGTGGTGGTGTAAATTTGTGGAGTTGTGTGTAGTGCAAGGTGCTGCACATTAAGATAAAGTGTGAGTGTGAACCGTGGCTAATTACGGGAGTTAAGTAGTGAAGTTTGAAATTCAAATTTAAGCATTTAAGTGTGAAAGTTATTGAGTATTATTACTTAAACACTTGCTTAGTTGAATTCAATATCTTAACTACTTGGAAGTATTTATTTGTGCTTTAATTATTCTAATATACTTGAAGTGATAAGAAGTATTTATTGCATTGGTGACTTGTTGCACCGTGGGTGTACAAGTGTGTGTGTTGTTATGCAAACTTGTTATTGTGACGTGGTGAAGTGAAGGGAGTGTGCTATAAATATTTTTTTTTTGAGATTACATTTGTACTTCAGATAAATCGCATCCACAAACATGTCATATGATAGTGTGAATGGGGACATTGGCAATGAGACCAATAACCAAGTGGGTGGCAGACTAGGTCGTCGAAATATAAGTGGAAGAACTCTAGATGAGCAACTTCAGGACCTTACCACAATTGTTGCTACATTGGCAACAAGAATTGATAGGATGACATTACCACCACCACTTGTGGTAAACCTTCAGGCATCACCTAGAGTAGAAGGAGATTATCATGCTCTTAGGGAAGGCAAAGATGATAATTTTGGGTTTAATCCATACTCGGATAGGGAATTTAGACCACCTCGAGGACTAGAGTGTGCGAAGCTATAGATGCCTTCATTTGATGGTAGGGGTTCCGCCGATGATTACCTAGACTGGGAAGACCAAGTTGAGGGTCTTTTCAAGTGTTATGAGATTGATGAAGACTTTAGGGTACACCTTGCAGCTGTAGAGTTCACAAGGTATGCCGCTTTGTGGTGGAGAAATATGGTGATCAATAGGCGAAGGGATAGAGAGACCGAAATACACACTTGGAGAGACATGAAACGAGTTTTGAGGAATAGGTTTGTACCGAAACACTAAGGGCATGAGTTATTTATGCGTCTCCAGACATTGAGACAGGGGGGTAAAACAGTGCATGACTACGCACAGGAGTTTGAGACACCAGTGATCAGATGTGGATCAGTTGAACCTCCTGAACAAACCCTAGCACGTTTTGTATCCGGGTTGAAGTATTAGATAGCTTGTGTAGTTGAGCTTTAGAGATATAGTACACTTGATGAGGTTATACAATTAGCCTTGAAAGTGGAAAGACAGAGACAATCCTATTCATTCCAGGATACTAGGAGCAAACTACTAGGGAACCAAACTGTTCAGGGTCAGTTATGTTCTCCTTCAGAGATACTAGTGGTTCACGAGCAGTTGAGTAAACCATTGGAGTATTCTAAGGATCAGAGTCAGATGGGTCTATCATTAGAGGGCCAGAATGTTCAGAGACATTTGTGTTCACCTTCAGAGGTCTCAGAGGGCAAAGAGCAGTTGGGCCAACCACTAGAAGACCATTAGGATCAACGACATACATATGAGTTAGAAAAGGAGGATATAATATCAGTGAAATGGGTTGAGTTAGGGGACACCTCAGTAGATAATGGGTCATTATTTGTGTTGCAGAAGAGATACATCCTAGAAATGGAGGAAAGAAAACAATCACCACCTACAGTATTTCAGATATTGGGATTCTGCAGAGATATTTCTTCAGGTGACTTGCTAAGAGGAAACAAAGTCTCTACTGCATTTGATCTACTAGATTTGAGGACAAATCTTTTTGAGGCTCGAGGAGATGATAGGAATCAAAATCCGACAAGACCTATCATTAGGGCAAAAACTAAAGGAATTCAAATTTTGGCAATGAGGGCCCATTTTGAGCAGATCGACCCTGGAACTATTTATATATTAACCTCTTTTCTATTATTCTTGTATTGTGTATTCCAACAGGCACACTTATCATATTCTATAGGGCAATGGACAAACTCTCTCAGACTCAGCTTGTGGGTTATCTATGGACCGACCTAAACCGACGATGAGCTGGGCTGATGGATCCTATAGAAGACCGGCATGTTGAAGACCAATTTCTTTTATATATTTTTCATTTGCATGGACTATTTATGTTGTAATCATTTTGGGATACTTTTATTTCCTTGTAATTTTCATTTAGGGTTAGCCACCTTAAAAGTGGCAAACTTGTAATTTTGAGCACTTTTTAACCCTAGCAGTAGCAAGTATAAATACTTGCTTAAGAGAGGGTTTGAGAGAGCTTATTTTGGTAGATCAAACACTAACTTTCACATGAGAATTAGGGTTCTTACCTTGGTTCCAAACTCTTATCAATTTCAATCTCAAGAGTTGAAATTGTGGCGAGTGCAACATCTTGAAATTGTGAGTTATATCAATTTCATTTTGTTGTGATTTCTTTTCTTCTCTAATGTGTCATATCTAGGGTTGAATTGAGATAGTTCTTGGTTAGAAATACATATTATTATTCACTAATTCTTGTGTTTATTTGAAGTACTTAGTAATTGGATTCGGATCATCCTTGAAGAATTCCTCTTGAAAACGTGTTCTTCTCTATTGGAAAGAAATTCTTATAATTAAGGTTTTCTTTTGAATTTGTGGTTTATTTGCATGGATTATATGAGATTAGAGTATTGTTAGAAGATATTATCATTGTGGTGTTATAATTATATCATTGGATATTTGGATTTCGTCATATCTTCATTAGGATTCACGTGATTTAGCCTTGTGGATCCGGTTTTTGCCTTGACTTGAAATTGTTTTTCTTAAGTCTTTGATTGTGCTTCTAAATGGATTTAGGCACTTCACTTAGTCTCGCTACTATCATTCAGCCACTGCAATTTATATGGACTAGGGTGTTTAGTAGTCTTGAGTCCTAGCCTCTCGACAATAAAAGTACTCACCACATTAGTGCAACTCCCTCCATCAATGATCAAACTGCAAATATGATCACCTGGATAACATCTAGTATGAAAGATATTCTCTCGTTGCACTTCCTTTTCTTCCTTCACCTACACATTCAAAGCTCGCTTCACTACTGCCACTAACTTCCCTACTACAGGCTCCTCGTCATCACTAGCGTCCTCTAATGTAGGCATATCATCCTCTTCACTATCCCCCTCAGTCTCATACTCACCATCATCAAGCAGAATCATAACATGCCTATTTAGACATTGACTAGCAATATGGCCTCTGCCTTGGCATTTAAAACATCTAATGTCACGATTTCTAGGAGTAGACGAATCAGGTTTACCTTAGTTACCAGGAGTAGAACTCGCTTGCCTCTGCTCTTCCTTTGGCTTGGTGGGTAAAGACTTTTCTTCCTTCCTCCATTAGTTAGTCTTCCAAGTGGATGAACCAGCACCTTGTTGAAACCGTGCAGTACTACTACCTTTCCTCTTGTGTTGGTTCTCAACCTTTATAGCCATTTGAACCATATCTTCCAATTCTACATAATGCTGCAATTCTATGGCATTTTGAATCTCTCTATTCAATCCAGCAAGAAACCTAGCCATGGTAGCCTCTCTATCCTCCTCTACATTCGCTCTAATCATAGTAACCTCCATCTCCTTGAAATACTCATTCACAATTCGGCTTCCTTGCTTAAGAGTTTGCAATTTGTTGTGCAACTCACGATAATAATAAGTAAGAACAAACCGCTTCTTCATCACCCTCTTCATCTCTTCCTAAGACTCAATAGGTGGTTTGCCATTCCTTCTTCTATTCAACATCAGTTGATCCCACCACACTATGGCATAATTTGAAAACTCAATGGCAGCAAGCTTCACTTTCTTTCTCCTACTATAATTGTGACAATCAAACACCATCTCTACCTTCTTTTCCCATTCTAAGTATGCCTCGGGATCATTCTTCCCTTGGAAAGGAGGAATCTTTATCTTTATACTACTCAATTGATTATCCTCTCTGTTCCTATCTCCTCTATCTTCCCAATCCCTAGTTCCTCTATTCTTACCATCATAACCTCTATAACTCCCGATAGAAGGTTCATCAAATTCATCATAAGAAATTTCATCTCCACCCCTTTGTCCTCTCTTAGAACAACTCTCCCTCTTACGCCCTTGAAAGACGTTTTTAGATTACTCTAGTTTTTGCTCCACAGTCTCATGAATTTGTTCCATGCCCTCCTAAAACATCCTCTTCATCTCACTCCTCAATGCCTCAATCACTAACCTAGTATCAAACCTTCCCCTCTCACCTTCAGGAGAACGTTGCCTCGACATAGTTCCTATAATAAAGGCTAGTACTAACACAAATATATATAGGATTAAGCCTCACGATTCACTCCCTTACGTGTTTCACTTAAAGGATGATATCCCACAATCACTCGTGTATTCTCACAAGAAATGATGATATCAACTCACCAATCCCTCTTCTCAATTCTCTTGGAACTAACCCAAACTACACCAATCCCTTCCATAGAATTCAAGAACAACTCTAGGGGCTTGAATTTTTCTCTTTTCTTTCCTTTTTGTTGCCTTTGTTTCGTCCTTTTGTTCACTTTTTTTTTGTCGTGAATTTTTTTTTTTTGTTCTTGTTGTTTGTAACAAGATTAATAGGATGCACTACACTACTCAGGAAACAATTAACACTATGGACTTGAGTACGAAGCTATGACAACATGAAACTTGATATGAGCAATTGATATGAACGATTGGAGTTAGGGTTTTGATGTTACCTTCCTTAAACCGAACTGATGTTTAACAAACCTATGCTCTGATACCAAATTGATACGAACCACACCTACGTGTGATGAAACCTAATACCAATACGCTCAGAATTGCAACCCAAGATGCCAAAACAATCAAGTGGAGTCGTGACCCGTTGTTATAGGTGAGGCAAGAACCTTAGTATATTCTATTGACGCCACAATCGGGATGAAAGACTGATTGATAAGCCAGGATGAACGCCATGGAAGAAATCCGATAAGTCGAAGAGAAGTTCTTTTGAGAACCAAGAGAGGAGTTCTCTCAAAATATGTTGTTCAATGTTGTATGTGTGTTATCTGTTCTGTTTTCAACCTAACAACTTATATTGGGGTTTATAACTCGTAATAACAAAAGCCCAAAATGACATAACATCATAAAGTTGCAGAAAAATAACAAACAGGAAATGAAAGCCGGCAGCGTAGGACGGCGTAGTCCCTCTATCACGTGCGAATGGCAACGTCGGTTCAAGGCCGACAATGTTTAAGCCAGCATTGTCAAGGCTGGCAGCTTTGACCTCCTATGCTTTGATCTCCTTGAATGACTTGTATAAATGCAAGTTCATTCTCATGGTTGCTCCAATCTTTTCTAGCTTCTTTGACATCCTTTATTAACCCGTTAAGCGCTTCCTTAAATCGTTTCGCTCGAGTTCTTATGATTGGTCCAGGTGGCACTTCAAGAGGATCTACATTCCACCTTCTGGCTTGGCTCCCATCATGGCTCTCGTCAACCTCATTCAATTTCAATTCAAATTCAATCAACCCATTACATAATTCACCATATAAACCCTAATTTCAATTCATTAACAATAACCGCATCACAATCCCTTTTCTCAACCAATGCTCCGATACCGAAAATATGATGTGCCTAATTCCTATTTAGAACCAAGAAATCTCAAACCCAACGGACGAATCACAAAAAACACAATTCCGATAATCAAATAAACATTAATAACAAGATAAAAACCCTAAACCCATACTAGATATTACACACTAGTAAGAGAATAGTCCTAACACGGATTTGTTGATATGACGTACAACAAGCCTGATATCGTGACTTTCTACAATCCATAGGATTGATAAGAGTATAAGAAGAATGCACAAACTCAAACTTGTGTATTTCTCAATTGTCAAAAGTCTATCTTGTTTCCATTATAGAAAGGTCGAAATAACATAAAACAATCGAATTAGAATTGTAAGTTGCCAGCCTTGAAGGCATCTAGGCCGCCAACCTTTATAGCTGGTCTTAAGGGCTAGCTTAAATAGCTACATTGCCAACATTTATGGCCAGCCTAAATGTTTAGACTGCAGCCTTTAAGGTCGGCCTAAATGGGTTCACCACCGGCCTTTGTGATTTGATTTTCCATTAAGTGTATTTATAATTGAAATGATTTGATTCCCTTCAAATTGATGGGTGACTAACCAATTCATAAACACTCATTCAATTTAAAGGAAAATCATGAATATAAGCAATTTTCCCACTTTTACTCTATTTCTCATTAACCAATAAAATCAACCAAATCAAGCTCATGCATAGGTTTATTATTTTCAATCTTTAAGTGCAACTAAGATTACAAATACAAAACAAGTGGCTATCATTGTTGGTAGTCACCTTGCCATTTTTTAAGGATCATAATAATCCTTAGGTAGAGATTAGGAATCATAAAAAAAACTTAAATAATTAAACACATAAGAAATACACAAAAGAATAACTATTCTAATATTATCACTCTTAACCCCAAGTTTTATTAAAGTCTTTTTAAGGTGTTTTAGTTATTAGGTTCTTGTTTCAAGGATTGGCTTCTCGTCAACGTCTATGCTTAGGTCCTTGTTAGTGATAGTCTGATGTGCCTAAAACCAAGATTAAGCACATATAAAAACCAATTTGAAAGACAATCCAACAATGTCAATCAAACTAGTCTCAATCACATGAACAATGCCGTCAATTTCCAATGAATTTAACTAATTCTTCAATTATGATGTGTTTGAATCTTAAATCCAAATATGATATAGCTCTGATACCAAAAAGATGATGTGCCTAAACACACTTAAAAGCACATCCAAAGGACTTAAGAAAAACTATCTCAAGTCAAGGCAAAATCGGATCCAAAAATGGCACTTTTCAAATGAACCCTAATGATGAAAGGATGAAATTCAAACAACCAATGATATAATCAGAATACTTCAATGAAAATTCCTTCTAACAACACTCTAATTTCATGTAATCCACACAAATGAAGCCTCAATTTGACAAAGAAAAATTGTAACAAAACAATCCCTTTCCAATGGTGAAAATCACGTTACCAAGGAAATCCTTAAAGATAAATTGGATCAATATGATAATTCCTTCAAATAATCACAAGAATTCGTGAATAACAACAAGGATATCTGACCAAGAAATATCTCAATTCAACCCTAGATATGACACACTAGAGAAGAAAAGAAATCACGACAAAATGAAATTGATATAACTCACAATTTCAAGATGTTGCACTCGCCACAATTTCAACTTCTTGGGATTGAAATTGATAAGAGAATTTGGAATTAGGAAAACCCTAAGCCCTCTCACGAAATGTGAAGTGTTTGTTCTACAAAATAAGCTCCCCTAAACCCTCTCTTAAGCAAGTATTTATACTTGCTACTTCTACGGTTAAAAAGTGCTCAAAATTACAAGTTTGCCACTTTTAAGGTGGCTAGCCCTAAATGAAAATTACATGGAAATAAAAGTGTCCCAAAACCAAAATACAACCAAAATAGTTCATAAAAGAATAAATATATAAAAGAAATGGTCTTCAAGATGCCGGTCTTCTATAGGATCCATCGGCCCAACTCATCGCCGGTTCAGGTCGGTCCATGGATAACCCACAAGCTGAGTCTGAGGGAGTTTGTCCATTGCCCTATAGAATATGATAAGTGTGCCTGTTGGAATACACAATACAACAATAATAGAAAATAGGTTAATATATAAATAATTCCAGGGTCAATTTGCTCAAAATGGGCCCTCAACGCCAAGATTTGAAATCCTTCAGTTCTTGCCCTAATGATAGGTCTTGTTGGATTTTTATTCCTATCATTTCCTCGGGCCTCAAAAAGATTTGTCCTCAAATCTAGTAGATCAAATGCAGTAGAGACTTTGTTTCCTCCTAGCAAGTCACCTGAATAAATATCTCTGTAGAATCCCAATATCTGAAATACTACAGGTGGTGATTGTTTTCTCTCCTCCATTTCTAGGATGTATCTCTTCTGCAACACAAATAATGACCCATTATCCACTAAAGTTACCCCTGTATCAACCTGTTCCACTAAAACTGTTTCCTCTTTTTCTAACTCATCTATATGTTGCTGATCCTCATGGTCTTCTAATGGTTGGACCAACTGCTCATTACCCTCTAAAACCTCGATGGTGAACATAACTATCTCTGAACAGTTTGGCTCTCTGGTGGTCTACTCGTCTGACTATGATCATCAGGATCCTCTGAAGGTTGGCACATCGGTGTCTGCATCTGCACAGTTTGGTCCTCTGATGGTTTGATCATGTGGCTATGATCCTCAAGATTTTGTGATGGTTGTTTTATCTGTTTTTGCATCTCCTGGACCTCTAATGGTGACATAGGGTTCAATACTATACGTTTACTATCCTTTTTAAACATATAAGTATTTCTATACCCATCATGTAATACCATCCTATCATACAACCATGGTCTACCAAGTAATATATGGGATGCACAAAGAGGAAGAATATCACATTCAAGCTCATCATAGTACTTGCCTCTTATACTGAAGGGTACCCTAGCCCTTTGGGTTACACAGAGACCATCTTGATCATTCAACCAATGTAATGTATAGGGTTTGGGATATGGGATAGTTTCAAGTTTCAACTTCGATACTAATGATGCAGCTACAACATTAGTACAACTACCGCCGTCAATAATAATTGCGCACAAGTTTCCTTATACCCTACAAGAAGTATGGAACAAGTTTTCTCTTTGTCCCTCATCAATGGTTGGAAATGGAGTCAAGTCCTGATGCAATATGTTAGTAGACAAATACAAGTCACTTGACATTTTTTGCTTACTAATTTCAACAACCTCAATACACTTCACCACACTACGGCAACACACCTTTACACACCCCTACACACCTACGGTGCTCACAATTAACCAATACAAGAAATGCTTATTGTTACTTCAAGTAAAGTCAAGTGAAATAATTGAAGCACAATGATATTCTTGGTACTTCAAGTAAAGTTAAATAAATGAAGTACACACACAATTACTTTCAAGTAGATAGAATTAAATTCAACTACTAGTGTTTAAGTAATTAGTTCAATTACTTTCACACTTTAATGACTTGTTTGAATTTTAAATTCCACTACTCAACCTTCCTTTTCTTGCTTTGATTTCACACTTCAAATAACCACAATGTGCAGCACCTTACACTACACAAAACTCCACAAATTTGCACCACCACACACACCTCAATCACGGTGCACTCACTTCACCAATAACTCCCACGGCAACAACAACAAATTGCACTCCACCTCCACGACAAAATAAGAAATGGAAACAACAACAAATATACTCTAATTCCATGGCAATAATAACAAATATACTTCACTCCCCACAAGTTCTAACTGCAACTCACAACAAAATAGGCAGCAACTTCAATTTGAAATTCAAACAAATTCACTTATTGCAAGCCTTCTTCAATTGGTAAGTATTGAATTCAAATTCAAATAGCAATCATTAACTCCCACAACTTAATTGCATGTGTTTGAATTCAAATAATTCCTTACTAATCAAAACCAATGTAATCTGCAAATTGTAATCCACCAATTTAGAATTTACACAATGGAAATCAAACAACAAACTTCACAACTCCTCACGCCACAAGCTACTTCACGGCAACAATTGGTAAGTTCCACAATTTCAAAACAATTTGCTAAAGTAACTTCACTTTGTACTTCTGATCTTCCACGTGAATTAGTGTCCACAAAGTGATATAATAACCTTCCAAAATCAACTCCAACAATCAGCAAATCAAATCCCAATCCCAAACAATTTCGCAATCTCAAACTACAAAAACAACAACAACTACACAATTGCGTTTTTTTCCACTTGATCAACCCTAATTGTTGATCACTTCCACGAAATTGAATACAACCAATTCCCTTCTCTCAACAAGAGCTCTGATAGCAAAAAGACGATGTGCCTAAAACCAAGATTAAGCACATATAAAAACCAATTTGAAAGACAATCCAACAATGTCAATCAAACTAGTCTCAATCACATGAACAATGCCGTCAATTTCCAATGAATTTAACCAATTCTTCAATTATGATGTGTTTGAATCTTAAATCCAAATATGATATAGCTCTAATACCAAAAAGATGATGTGCCTAAACACACTTAAAAGCACATCTAAAGGACTTAAGAAAAACTATCTCAAGTCAAGGCAAAATCGGATCCAAAAATGGCACTTTTCAAATGAACCCTAATGATGAAAGGATGAAATTCAAACAACCAATGATATAATCAGAATACTTCAATGAAAATGCCTTCTAACAACACTCTAATTTCATGTAATCCACGCAAATGAAGCCTCAATTTGACAAAGAAAAATCGTAACAAAACAATCCCTTTCCAATGGTGAAAATCACGTTATCAAGGAAATCCTTAAAGATGAATTGGATCAATATGATAATTCCTTCAAATAATCACAAGAATTCGTGAATAACAACAAGGATATCTGACCAAGAAATATCTCAATTCCACCTTAGATATGACACACTAGAGAAGAAAAGAAATCACAACAAAATGAAATTGATATAACTCACAATTTCAAGATGTTGCACTCGCTACAATTTCAACTTCTTGGGATTGAAATTGATAAGAGAATTTGGAATTAGGAAAACCCTAAGCCCTCTCACGAAATGTGAAGTGTTTTTTCTGAAAAATAAGCTCCCCTAAACCCTCTCTTAAGCAAGTATTTATACTTGCTACTTCTAGGGTTAAAAAGTGCTCAAAATTACAAGTTTGCCACTTTTTTGGTGGCTAGCCCTAAATGAAAATTACATGGAAATAAAAGTGTCCCAAAACCAAAATACAACCAAAATAGTTCATAAAAGAATAAATATATAAAAGAAATGGTCTTCAAGATTCCGGTCTTCTATAGGATCCATCGGCCTAGCTCATCGCCGGTTCAGGTCGGTCCATGGATAACCCACAAGCTGAGTCTGAGGGAGTTTGTCCATTGCCCTATAGAATATGATAAGTGTGCCTGTTGGAATACACAATACAACAATAATAGAAAAGTGGTTAATATATAAATAATTCTGGGGTCAATCTGCTCAAAATGGGCCCTTAACGCCAAGATTTGAAATCCTTCAATTCTTGCCCTAATGATAGGTCTTGTCGGATTTTTATTCCTATCATAGTCCTATTCTAAAATCATGTCATATAAGGGCAAATATATGTCCAATAAAGTTCAAGAGGTTAAAATAGTTGTGAATAGTCATAAGTCCTCAAGATTCGGGAAAATGGTTTTAACATGCTTTCTTTGAACTTTTGTAATATTAAGAGTTTGGAAATATATCTAACTATCTAAAGGACATTCTAAAGGAAAGAGTAGTCGAACAATCTTACAAAATTAGGTTTCCTTGAGGTGAAGTAATCGGTGGAACCTACACTTTTGAAAACATACACTATTAGTATACTCGAATGTTATTCTATGAAGATAACTTCCTAATTCGTGATTACCCTCTTAATCAAGAATTCCTTTAGAAACCTGCAATGCCTTGAAACCTCGGACGTTATAGCCCATCACGTATCCTAACTACACGAGGACATCTCTTAACCATACTTTGATACCATTTAAGCCTATTCTTCCTATTAATCACAATTAGATAACATTTAACAATATAAGAATTAACTTAAATAGGTGCCATACACAATTTGCATACTTCTTCAAGAACTCTTATTACATCAATTCAAAACACTTTAGATGTTTAATTATTCTAAACTCTCCATTTTCAAAATTAAAATAAGCCTCATAATAGGTCATATGGTTCAGCTGATAATTCCTCACTTAATCCCCATAGTAATAGAAGTAATCTACATTGTCCCCTTCTTACACATTTGACCTTAGGTCCTTATCAAGGGTAGCATTTTTATTTGTGCTTACATTTAAAAAAGAAAAAAGAAATTTCCGAAGGGTGAGCTAATGCCCAATATGTATAATAAGCAAATACACATATGAAAAAGAAATAATTAAGACACATGCATAAATGCAAACATTAAACATCATGCAATAGGTTATTCTTTCACTTAAGTTCACATATCACCAATAGGGTACTCAGGACCTCGCTAAACACATATATGTACTTAATACATAATATAGTGTTAAGAACTGCCACTATTGGCCCTAGCACCATGAGTCCTTAAACCTTAACCTACACAAATCATTTCTAAACATAACTCCACTAGGGACAACATCATACAAGGATCAATAGGGTATTCTCTAGGGATCTACTACTATAGGCCTTTAGGTCAAGCCATGTACATACAATAAGCAACATAAACCAATCCCTTATCTTAATCTAATTTGCAACTATCCTAACAATCACAAACAAAAACAAAGGTTATGCATACTTAGAAAGGTGGTCTTAAGCACAACTGGTCCTAGACTAACAGCTAGTTGGTAATCTATCAAAATATAAAGAGTTCACTCTTAGGACTAATTTAACAATAATCTAATTCTTAATTCTATCCACTTAATCATTATATGATTCCTTCTCTTATGTTACTGGAGTTTCTAGGGTTAGACTATGTATATAGGTTGCATGGAAATTCGATTCGGTAGTAATTACCTGAGAAATGAAATATTTCTAAATACATGGTCCTGCTTTAGGTCATGTACTTTAGCATAGTGAGATAGGCAACTAATGTACGATCTGACCGTTCTAACAAGTTTAACCCTATACTCAATCCTAGCTTACGATCAATTCTCAGGCAAGTGTACCTATCGATTAGCAGTATAGCATAAGAGTACAGGTATCAATCCCACGAAGACTTATAAGTACTAGTACTAACGATTATCCTACTATTTAACTTCTCACTATTGATGATCTCAATTATCCTAATTATTGCTTAAATTTGAAAGAAACGAATAAAATGAACAAAGTAAATATATTCAAACACTCCCTTAATTAATTCAATGATCTAAACATACCCTGCCCAAGATCCACCCCTAATTCTCATGCAACTTTTATTTAATTCCAAACTTTCCAATGATTAATACCCAATCTCTAATCTACGGAGTTTCTTGCATTATATTAGGGTCTTTCTCAAGATCACTAATCTCTAATCCTAATTAAGTCAATTAAGATCTCTCTTTAATTAACATAATTAAGATTGCAATAAAATCCTAGGACTCTCAATTGAACCAGACCACAATGACCTCGTTTAACACAGAAAACCTCCTATAACCTATCTCTAGGATTACAAGGGGTCTTTTTATTCATGCCAGATCTACTCTATTAAACGATTTCTCAATCTTAATAACAGAGATCTAATCTCATCCTAATACTGTGCATATATCAAGATGAACAAACTATGATTGCAACATGAATAAACTCAAAGATTATAATTAATTATTGAACATCAACAATTCTGTTACATGACAATCAGGGGTTTCTCAAGGGACCAGGTATGAAACAATTAGCTACTCATGAATCTAATAAGAAGAACAAAACAGAAAATAATTGAGTCCATAAAGAAAATTCAAACACGAAATATCTTGGCTTCAAATCCGAAAACTATTCTGGCAACAACTTCTCTTCTATAGGGTTCTCTTGTGCCGCCTCCCTTCCTCTCCTTAGGGTTGTTCTATTTATACTTCCAAAGGAATGGCCGAGCATCTTCAGTGATGTGCCTAAAAGGGGGATTCAAGCACAATCAAATTGAAGGGAGAAATGGCTATGAAGTATCACGCCACAAGAAGGGAAATACCTCAAAATTCCAAATGAAATTCCGAAATTGTGATGAATTACAATATATCAAATGACGATTGCTAGAAGGGAAAACGAAATGGTATTCAAATTCAATTCAAAGGTGCTTTCAAATTTCGAAATTAGAACCCTAATTTCATAAGAACAAAAGTACATAAAATAACTAAATCCTCACCAGATATGACTCACTAGTTTGGAATTAGGATCAACTTGTAATTTGTTGATATAACACACAACAAATCCAAGTCAACTCGCCACAATTTCACTAAGGAAATTGATAAGAGCAAATGCTTGAAAGACTCACTCTCTCTCACGGCAAAGGGGGTGTATTTTCTCAAATGTTCAAAAAGCTCCTCAAAAACCCTAATTTGCAAGTATTTATACTTGCACCCTTTAGGGTTAGAATGACTAAAAAATCGCAACTATGCCACTATAGGGTGGCCGGTCCTAAAGGTAAAATACAACAAAATAAAATGTCCCATAAAGCTTACAAAATAAATGGTTCAAACATAAATTACAAGTAAAGAAAATAATCTTCGGCAGGCTAGCTTCATGATGGAATCCGTCGGTTCAACTCATCGCCGGTTCAGGTCGGTCCATAGATAACCCACAAGCTGAGTCTTAGTGAGTTTATCCATCGCCTTGTGAAACCAAATAAGCATACCTGTTGGAATATACAATTCATGAATAAGATAAAAGAGGTTAGATAATAATTTATTCCGAGGTTGATCTGCTTGAAATGGGCCCTCATTGCCAAGATTTGAAATCCTTCAATTTTTGTCCTAATGATAGGACTTGTCGGATTTTGATTCCCATCATCTCCTTGGACCTCAAAAAGATTTGACCTCAAATCTTGCAGTTCAAATGCAGCAGAGACTCTGTTTCCCAAAAGTAATCCATCTGAAGGAGTATCTCTACAGAATCCCAATATCTGAAATACTATAGTAGATGATTGTTTTCTTCCCTCCATCTCTAGGATGTATCTCTCCTGTAACAAAAACAAGGATTCATTATCGACTGATGTTTCCTCTATCTCAACACTTTCCAACGAGTTTGTTTCCTCTGACTCATCCCTGTTATGCTGATCCCTAGAGTCTTCTAACAATTGGTCCAACTGATCATTACCTTCAGAAACCTCTGAAGGTTGGCACAGTGGTGTTTGACATCTTTCATCTGTGGAACCCTTATCTTCAAGTGAAGGCATTTGTAGCTCTGCACACTCTGAGCCTCTAGGTGGTCTAAATTCCATTTCTGGGAATGGTTTAAGTCCGAAATTACCAACTCTATCTTCTCTAAGAGCATGATAATCTCCCTTTGCTCTAGGTGGCTCCTGAAGGTGTACCACTGGTGGTGGTGGCAATGTCATCCTATCAATCCTTGTTGCTAATGTAGTAACAAGTTTTCTAAGGTCCCGAAGTTGTTCATCTAAGGTCCTCCCACCTGCAACATTAGAACCCTGACCTCCACCAATTTGACTATATGCTACATCACTCATTCCTCCATTCACACTATTAATAGACATTTTTGTGGATGCAATCTATTTGATGTACCAATGTAATGTCTAGTAATTGTAGCACACTTGCTTCACAAAAACAATTCACGCTAAAAACCAACTCACTCCGCCACTTATACACTTTACATACAACACAATAAATTCACGCAACAATAATATGTTGCAACTCTTCACTTCCACGGTAGCAACAAACAAAACTAACTAAAATGCTCCTTTAAATGGCAACAACAACAAGAAACGGCAACAACAACTATACACTCCACTTCCACCGCAACTTACATACATACACGGCAACAAATTCACAAGTGACAACCTTAATGCAACTTTGCCACAAATGGTAAGAATCAATTTCAAATTCAAATGAAATATAATCAATACCACTCTTAACTACTTGAAGTAAATGGATGTGTTTCAATTCAAATTGTTTCCTTTTCTTCCACACAATTCAAATTTGGAAATTATACACTTTCACTTCCAATTTGCACAACACAACACCATATATGCTCCTACTCAATCACGGTGCATTTCTCCACTTGTATAACATTCTTCAACCAAAATAAACATAAGAAGGCAGCATTTTAAACTTGAAAATCAATTCACTTTACTAATTGCAACTCCTCCACATTTGGTAAGATGCAAATTTTCAAATTCAAACAAGCACAATTAACTCCTTCACTCTTAATGCTTGTTTTGAAATCAAATAACTTCCTTTCTTACACACTAATCAAATCTGGAAAATTGCAAATATCCTCCACAATTATGAATTCAACAATGCAAAAACAAACACAATTCCCTTCCTACACAATTTGCACTTCCGAAATTGCACTACCTTCCTCTCCTTCACGGTGAAGTCAAGACAAAAAATTACAACAAGATGTCCACTTCTACAACAACAAGTTTCAACTTCCCAAGTAAGATACTCACGCCAATTAGTACCAATACAAACAATTCAATTAATCCTCAATTTCAACAAGGATCAATCACGTAAACATCAAGGTAACAACAACAAAAAAATACATTCACTTGATCCGAATTTCCACTCCCTTGCAATTCGGTTCACAAAGGTAATACCAAAAACTTTCAATTCCCAAAACTTCAATCAACAAAACCCTTCTCATATACCTTCAATTAACTTACGGCAACATGGAAACAAAGGACAATCCTAATTGCAACAATTCCTCCTCTTAACCATAAGCAACTCACGGCAATAGGAAGATAACAATATAAGGATCAAAAATCTCAAATTCAACAATCCCTCCTCTTAACCTTAAGCAATCTCACGGCAAGATGAAGATAACCAAATTAATTTTCAAAATCCCAATTGCAACAATCCCTCCTCTTAAACCTGTAGCTCTGATACCAAATTATGATGTGCCTAAAAGGGGGATTCAAGCATAATCAAATTAAAGGGAGAAATGGCTATGAAGTATCACGCCACAAGAAGGGAAATACCTCAAAATTCCAAATGAAATTCCGAATTGTGATGAATTACAATATATCAAATGACGATTGCTAGAAGGGAAAACGAAATGGTATTCAAATTCAATTCAAAGGTGCTTTCAAATTTCGAAATTAGAACCCTAATTTCATAAGAACAAAAGTACATAAAATAACTAAATCCTCACCAGATATGACTCACTAGTTTGGAATTAGGATCAACTTGTAATTTGTTGATATAACACACAACAAATCCAAGTCAACTCGCCACAATTTCACTAAGGAAATTGATAAGAGCAAATGCTTGAAAGACTCACTCTCTCTCACGGCAAAGGGGGTGTATTTTCTCAAATGTTCAAAAAGCTCCTCAAAAACCCTAATTTGCAAGTATTTATACTTGCACCCTTTAGGGTTAGAATGACTAAAAAATCACAACTATGCCACTATAGGGTGGCCGGTCCTAAAGGTAAAATACAACAAAATAAAATGTCCCATAAAGCTTACAAAATAAATGGTTCAAACATAAATTACAAGTAAAGAAAATAATCTTCGGCAGGCTAGCTTCATGATGGAATCAGTCGGTTCAACTCATCGCCGGTTCAGGTCGGTCCATAGATAACCCACAAGCTGAGTCTTAGTGAGTTTATCCATCGCCTTGTGAAACCAAATAAGCATACCTGTTGGAATACACAATTCATGAATAAGATAAAAGAGGTTAGATAATAATTTATTCCGAGGTTGATCTGCTTGAAATGGGCCCTCATTGCCAAGATTTGAAATCCTTCAATTTTTGTCCTAATGATAGGTCTTGTCGGATTTTGATTCCCATCATTCAACTGGAAAGATACGACTGTATCTTTCCTTTTCCAAGTGAATCTCGACAAGTGAATAACAGTCGCCTGACACGCCCAACAACACGGCCAGATTTCAAACCATGTCTCCCTCTGGTCGATAATCTGTAATTCCTCATTCTTGTTCAGTGTTTGGCACGGCTAGTAACACGGCTAGTAATGCGGCTGGCAACACGGCTAGATTATAAACCGTGCCAAGTTCTGGAGCTTTCCACATCTTCGCAGCATTTGCCACGGCTTCAAGCACACCCCTATCACAAGCCGTGCTTCCTTTCCAAGTGACAACTTTCATCTTCAGGTGTGCCCACGGTTCATGACACAGGCGTGGCTTTCCCTGTGTTGTCCATAAGTAGCTTTAACTTGATCTTTTAAGCTTCAATCATGCTCCTTTTGTTATCTTTCTCCTTCTCTTTAGTATTATACCCTGAAACTGATATATTTATCTGTTAAGTACCGAATCCGCATTTATTTTATTCAAAAGACTACACAAATTCATCATTAATGCCCATGATTTACAAGGGTTAATTTACTCTTATCAACAACCGTGTTTGGTGGCTATGTATCTTTCTATGTTTTACTAATTTGGCATGCCCAGCATAGTGAGATAGACGACCATATACTATGTTGTTCTTCATAAACCCTTTTTCCTCTTTTTCAATTTGTTCTTTAATCTAATTTATATGATTCTAAACCTAATTGATCATTATATTTAGTAATTCTAATGTATAATTTAATTCTTGTGCACTTACTTATTTTGGATTTTGTTTGGAACTCTCAAATCATTTGATTCCACAACCTTTCATCTCGTTCTATACCCTAATAATGTATTAATGATAAGATCACATTACACTTATATTTTCTTTTGGATTTATATTAAATTTATTTCAATATTATAAGAAAATATAAAGAAATGTTACTTAATGGTGCTTATCGTGAAAATTCAGGTTTTGAGGACCTAAAAGTAAATTATAAGTTAATTGGAGGAGTTTTTTCACAAAATTGAAGAAGCAAGTTAAGAATTGCATTGAAGGCCGCCGGCCTTGAATCGGCTTTGACCGTTTCTTGGATATCCATGTGAAAATCTCTCCAAAATCTTATCTTGATTGATTTGCTGACTCAATTCCTCATCAGATCAGCCTATCCTCCTCCTCTTTGGATCTATAAATAGACCCCTTGTGTGAACCTTTGAGGCATCCTTTATTTTTGGATCTTTTGAATCATTAGAATTCCTTTGGGAGCTTAGGATTTTATCTTCACTTTAAATTCTTTTACATTTTATGTTATTCGAAATTTTAGTTTGAAGAAGGAATGTTATTGAAGTTTGCTTTCAATTGAAGAACTTTAGGAATCATTTCAGAAGATTAAAGTTTTACAAACTTTTGAAGATTATAGCAATTGTTTCATTTATTTAATTTTCTTCTATGCCATTTATCAGATTATTTTTATTATTTAATATGAATTCCATTGCACTTTTACTTCAATTGTTCTTATGCAATCCACACCATAATGTTCTAAATCATCCTTGTGGGAAACATGATGAAGCCATAATTCAAACTAAAATTATCATTGTATTCATGTTATAGGACATATAGATATATGGAATTTTCATACAAGAAGTCCTGCTATGAATTCTATTTTTTTTAATTGAAATCAATGCATAGGAATTTAAATGACTCGAAAGAGAAATTTAGGTTTTATCAGGAATTCTTAAGTAAGATTTAATAATTCATACGGAAGCAGCATTATTGAATTTTATTAGAAATTGACCTAAGTGTTTCATGCAATATTTTTATTAAATTTTTCACTATGGGATTAGGAGAAATTATTTTAAAGATATTAGGTAATCATATAATTGGGAAATTTATGATTGTGAATTAGAATCCTCCATTGATTTTAATTAGCGGGAGCTATTAAATTAAATTGGGGTAATGTTACTTTAAAACTTGAAAAGGGATTAAGGTTTTGTCAATTTCTTGTAAAAATCCATATAGCTATGAGTTATTATAACATGAAGGCAATGTGATTAGTAGAATTAGGGTAGATTCTAATTTCCCACCATTAATTCATCCTTTTTTCAAACATAATTCCCTTTTTTCGCATGTAGTATAATTCATTCGATTCTCATCAAATATCATTGCCTAAATAATAGTAGAAATTGATATAGGTCTATTACTTAATCAATCTTCGTGGTTCGACACTCTTCTCTCTCTATATTACTTGATCCGATTCGCTACACTTGCTGGTATTTATTTACGCTCATTTTATATCTCTTTTTGCGTGGATCAAGTTTTTGGCGCCGTTGTCGGGGATTGATTAATGTTAGACCATCTTCAGATTCTATTGTTAATTTAGGTGAAATTATTTTGTTATTTAATTTTTTCTTATCATTGTGTGATCGTTTTCCCGTTCTCTTTGAAGTTTTTTTTATGCGTAAGAGTAGAAGTGCTGAACTTCTACTAATTACTCTTGAGATAGAACACACCTTGCAACAACTTTGAAGAGAGCAAAGAAGAAGGAAAGAGGTTGACATGGCAGAAGACAACCGTACTTTCAAAGTAAACTGTTATCTTCTCAAACATTTACTTTGAAGGGAAAAATGTTGATAGAGATGCCACAGTTGTGGATTTAGGAGATTTGAGGACATGAACTAGAAAAGTCGAGCTTGCGACTATAAACTAGGCACTTCATGGGAGGCAGCCCATGCTCAATAAGTATATACACTAGAGTTTTTTGTTTCGTTGATATAAAAAAAAAATTAAGAAAAATAATAATAAGAAAAAAGAGGAATAAAAAAAATTTCTAATTCAAGGCTGGATAAGAGTCGCCGGTTTCAGCCAGCTTAAACTCGATACAAATAAAGGCTGGTTCAAAAGGACGGCGGAGTATAGGTACAGGGTGTCGGCCTTTGTCTGGTTTTTCGACATTGGCTAGCCCTTCTTTCTCTCTCATTTGCTCACTTTTTTTTTCTCTCTTACTCACTTATTCTCTCACAACTGCTTTCCCTCTCTCTAGCACTTCTCCTCTCTCTTTGACCTAATTTCTCTTCACTCTCCTCTTGCATTCAAGACACTCTAAGGATGACAGACATTTTTTGGTGGAATTTTCTTGCTGATGAACAACTTTACACCAGGGAAGTACCAGTGTTGCAATTTTTGCATTGACATTCTTTTCCTTAATTTGTGCTATTATAGGAACAATGAGGACATTATCCAATTTTAGTGTGGGAAGGGAATTATAAATGTAGAAGTATAATGATTGATTTCACACATCATGAGCTTACAAATCCCATGCTTATTTATGTCCTTAAGTGTTTATCATTAATGAAATTTTGAAATTGACTTAGATTGGTGCCCCAATCACCAGCTGTTGTGACTAATTTACATAGTTAAAAATTTAATAGTAAAATCTCTAAAGAACGGGTTACCCTATGTTTAGCCTTTGAATTTGAGATTGAGTCGTTAAGTTGAAAAAAAAAGCAAGTTTACTTCAAGGAAAATTGGTTGGGATAAATTTCTCTTGAAATTTCTTTGAGAATACCTTAACACCTAGTGAAAGAGGTAAAGGAAATATTTTACTTAGTGATCCCTTATAAAAATAGTCTTAACTAATATTCATTTATGAAAAAAAAAAAAAAAAAAGAGCCTTTACTCCAATGACTCAGGAAAGTGAGTTAAGAGTATCCAATCTTAAATGTTAGTGTGAGGAAGGGTTCATAGGGTCCCTTTAAAACCTGGTCACTTAGGCGATGAGCCCAGGATGTGCTGACTCAATGAACTCCCAATAACGAGAAGGGTGGAAAGGCAAAAATTTAGTACCTTAACGAAAGCTAGGTTGACATGGCGAGCTTTTGGTCCCTCAAAGAGTGAAGTCTGACTCCGCTATCAATTAAGGAAATTAAAAAAAATGTGAATATAGAACAATAAGTGTAATAAAGACTAAATTAAAAAGGGAGAAATTCTAGGAAAAATGGATACAATATTCTTTCACTTTCTATTATCTTGTTTAGAGAAGTAAAATTTAGGGAGATTATACTTGCTGATAACCAATGAAGTTTAAATGAATGTTTTTCCTTATGGACTAAGTATTTTCTTTTGATTGTTAAACACTGGGATTAACAATCTGGTTTTATTTAGATTAACTACTAAATTTCAACTAGATATCCTAGTTACAAGTTTCAGTATGGTCAGAACAATGGGCACCAAAAGCTCAATGACAGATTTCTCTTGTTCAATTCAATTATTTTGCTTGAGGACAAGCAAAAGTTCAAGTGTGGGGATGTCGATAAGATCACATTATACTTATATTTTCTTTTGGATTTATTAAATTTATTTCAATATTATAAGAAAATATAAAAAAATGTTACTTAATGGTGTTTATTGTGAAAATTCAGGTTTTGAGGACTTAAAAGTAAATTACAAGTTAATTAGAGGAGTTTTTTCACAAAATTGAAGAAACAAGTGAAGAATTGCATTGAAGGCCATCGGCCTTGAACCGGCCTTGACCGTTTCTTAGATATCCATGCGAAAATCTCTCCAAAATCTTATCTTGATTGATTTGCTGACTTAATTCCTCATCAGATCAGCCTTATCCTCCTCCTCTTTGGATCTATAAATGGACCCCTTGTGTGAACCTTTGAGGCATCCTTTGTCTTTAGATCTTTTGAATCATTAGAATTCCTTTGGGAGCTTAGGATTTTATCTTCTCTTTAAATTCTTTTACATTTTATTTTATTCGAAATTTTAGTTTGAAGAAGGAATGTTATTGAAGTTTGCTTTCAATTGAAGAACTTTATGAATCATTTTGGAAGATTGAAGTTTTACAAACTTTTGAAGATTATAGCAATTGTTTCATTTATTTAATTTTCTTCTATGCCATTTATCAGTTTATTTTTATTATTTAATATGAATTCCATTACACTTATTTACTTCAATTGTTCTTATGCAATCCATACCATAATGTTTCTAAATCATCCTTGTGGGAAACATGATGAAGCCATAATTCAAACTAAAATGATCATTGTATTCATGTTATAGGATATATAGATATACGGAATTTTTATATAAGAAGTCCTACTATGAATTGTATTTTTTTTAATTGAAATCAATGCATAGGAATTTAAATGACTCGAAAGAGAAATTTAGGTTTTATCAGGAATTCTTAAGTAAGATTTAATAATTCATGCGGAAGCAGCGTTATCGAATTTTATTAGAAATTGACCTAAGTGTTTCATGCAATATTTTTGTTAAATTTTTCACTAAGGGATTAGGAGAAATTATTTTAAAGATATTAGGTAATCATATAATTGGGAAATTTATGATTGTGAATTAGAATCCTCCATTGATTTTAATTAGCGGGAGCTATTAAATTAAATTGGGGCAATGTTACTTTAAAACTTGAAAAGGGGATTAAGGTTTTGTCAATTTCTTGTAAAAATCCATATAGCTATGAGTTATTATAATATGAAGGCAATATGATTAGTAGAATTAGGGTGGATTCTAATTTCCCACCATTAATTCATCCTTTTTTCAAACATAATTCCCTTTTTGTGCATTTAGTATAATTCATTTGATTCTCATCAAATATCATTGCCTAAATAATAGTAGAAATTGATATAGGTCTATTACTTAATCAATCTTCGTGGTTCGACACTTTTCTCTCACTATATTACTTGATCCGATCCGATACACTTGCCGGTATTTATTCACGCTCATTTTATATCTCTTTTTGCATGGATCAATTAACAAATTTGGTCTATAAATCCACTAACCTATCACAAAGCAAATCATCTAAATGATCATAATCCTTACCTAATAGAATCGGATTGGTCTCAATATTCTCCCTTTGGTAACCCGTGGTCTTTGCAAAGTCTCTCTGGTCCTTAAGTTTTGTATGGTTACAATTGTGCAAATGATGGAAAAGAGAGAGATCCTAGGTGTGTGAATTATATACCTTAGCCTGAAAGGACTTAATTGCCCTTGTCTTATTTTATATTAATTGTTTAATGATAATTATTATATAAATATAAATACATGTATTTATAAAACCTATAGTAATTGATGGGAATCAAATCCGACAAGACCTATCATTAGGACAAAAATTGAAGGATTTCAAATCTTGGCAATGAGGGCCCATTTCGAGCAGATCAACCTCGAATAAATTATTATCTAACCTCTTTTATCTTATTCATGAATTGTATGTTCCAACAGGTATGCTTATTTGGTTTCACAAGGCGATGGACAAACTCACTAAGACTCAGCTTGTGGGTTATCTATGGACTGACCTAAACCGGCGATGAGTTGAACCGACAGATTCCATTATGAAGCTAGCCTGCTGAAGATTATTTTCTTTATTTGTAATTTATTTTTGAACCATTTATTTTGTAAGCTTTTGGGACATTTTATTTGGTTGTATTTTTACCTTTAGGACCGGCCACCCTAAAGGGTGCAAGTATAAATAC
>JBBMOL010001240.1:0-44641 GCA_037954665.1 Laguncularia racemosa
GTGACGAATGGAAGACGGCGTTTAAGACCAAGGAGGGGCTGTATGAGTGGCTAGTGATGCCATTTGGGTTGACTAACGCGCCGAGCACCTTCATGAGGGTAATGAACTAGGTATTAAAACCTTTCAATGGTCGTTTCCTTGTTGTGTACTTTGATGATATTCTAGTATTCAGTAAATCTGAAGAGGAACATTTAGAACATCTAAAGTATGTGTTATCTGCACTAAAGGTGAACAAACTGTTCGCTAATCTTAAAAAGTGCACGTTTATGTCAAGGCGACTGTTGTTCCTTGGGTTTGTGGTCAGTAGTGAAGGGGTAATGGTGGATGACGAAAAGGTGAAGGCGATTAGAGAATGGCCTGTTCCGAGAACTGTTACGGAGTTGAGAAGCTTTCTTGGCCTAGCTAGTTTCTATAGAAGATTCATCAGGCACTTTAGTACCGTCGCTGCCCCCTTGACTGAATGTTTGAAGAAGGGAAAGTTCTAATGAGGCGAAGAATCTGAAACGAGCTTCATGAACTTGAAGCAAAGATTGTGTAGCGCTCCTGTACTAGCGCTACCAGACTTTGAGAAGTTATTCGAGGTAGATTGCGACGCCAGTGGGGTTGGAGTTGGTGCAGTACTATCACAAGAAAGAAGACCAATCGCCTTTTATAGTGAAAAATTGTGCGAAGCAAGGAGGACTTGGTCTACATATGACAAGGAGTTCTACGCCGTGGTGAGGGCCTTTAAAGAAAAGTAGAAGGAAAATAACCTGATCTAAAGAAATTTTGAATTACCTCAGTCTAGTTGGAGCCAAGAATATTCCAATGAGTTTGATAGAAGAAATCGTTGTGAGAAGCAACCAAATGGATCTGCTATTACAAAAGCAACATGTAAGTTATGTAAGACCAAGATAAAATGCGATAGTAAGTTTGGAACAAGAAATTTAAAGAGGCATATGAATAAATATCCTAAACAAAATACTTGAGATGTTGGTTAAATGCTCTTATCTACACACATGAAACTTAACACCATCAATTATGATGTATATAATTGTTTACCTTATATAAGAATTTCAATCTTTCAAAAAAAAAATGCAAATCTTTAGAAGTGCCACTAAATCCAAATTAGAGTTATATTTAGATGAGGAGCGGAATAAAATGGTTGAATTGGATATGTTAAGTTATTGGAAAACCAATCATTTCTTCTATCCTCAAGTTGCAAGATTGGCACGTGATATCTCAAGCATACCAATATCTATATAGTGGCTTTAGAATCCGCATTTAGCATTAGAGGTCGAATTCTTGATCAACATCGTAGCTCATTGAAGTCTAAAAGTGTAGAAGCTCTTTTATGTACAAAGGATTAGATTTATGGAGAAGAAAGTAGTAAACTAAATTGTTCTTTATATATTTTCAAAATAATTTACTTTATTCATATGATTCATTTATATGTGTAGATTCTTTGATAGTTTTCCTTGATGATTTAATGGAAAATATGATGAGTTTAGAAATCAACATTGCTAATGACCTTTCTTCAAACCGTAGTTTTACTTAATTTAGTAATGTTAGCGCTTTCTTTTGCTTAGGATGTTGACTACAACTCCATGGATACTAGATAGTTGTAAGTGAGCCTCATTTGCATGGACATATGATTGGACTTGGGCATGATTGTGATTGGTGTAGATCATTGATAGCATGGCTGATGTTTATGACTTTGTGTTAGTTGTGATGACTTTAACAATGCTTTGATGGTGTTGCTTTTTTGATTGAGTTCACATGTTGATGGGTTGAACAATGAACATATGTTTTCTTCCACGGCTGGTTCATATTTTACTAAACATATTCATTTGTCTTTATCTTTCCTTTAATTTTCACATGGTGTTTTCATATTTAGTATTATGGCTAGATAATTGTTTTAAATTTTTTTCAATCCCATGAAAGACTCCACATTCTTGTTGCCATCATAATTCAATTTGGAAAGTGAATATTAGCAAATACATGCACCCCATAAAAATCTCTTATATTTTTTTATAATTTATATATTTTTTCTATTACTATTATAAAGATATACATGCATGTGTACTATAAAATTAAGATAAAATACATGAATGTTAATCACTAAAAAGGTAAAGAGGATTTTTTTTTTACGTATTTTAACATTAATTTATTAGTAACTTTTTAAATGATAAATAGGTCCAACTTAAATAAGAAAAATCTTTATTAAATAAGTTGGGTTATAGGTTTATGTTTTAATATAGAATTAATAAACGAATCGTACCATGAGTTAAGATTTTTGATATACGAACCTATTCAAACATTGATAGAAGACACGATACGCTAGTTATACTCTTCTGAGAAAGATAAAAGACTATAGATGAAGGGTAAAGTGTAACTCACAAAAAAAGTTCCCATGTCATGTGAGGGGCATAAAGTTGAAGAGTACGTCCGTTTTTCAAATGTTTCTTTATCCTTGTTAGTGTCCACTGTACTTTTCTTCAAAAACTTATTTTTGGGTATATTTTCATAAACTTCCATAATACTTATTCCCTTATCTTTTGATTTATTTTCATAACTTTGACTTTCCTTCTTGTCCCTTTCCTTCCTTTTTTGGTTGTCATCATCTTCATTGATGCATTTAACTTTTTGTGGAAAAAATACTTTTTGTGGGACATTGATTTTTTAGATGTCCCAAGAGACCACAAGCATAACAAAAATCGAATAGTCATTCATAGTTGAATTTTATCCAACTATGTGAACTCGCTTTCTCTTTTACCCAACATCCTTGCACTATCGAGTTATTGCCATTAAATTTTATACTGGCTCTTAAGGAATCTCTCATAATTGTTGAATAATCCTCTGCTTTAGTTACTTTTCTGACTCTTTCCACCAATTTGGCAACATTCTTTGGTGTCATCAACTGCAATGGTAAACCATGAATCTGAATCCATATATTAATCATAGACAGATCCAATTTGTTTTTTTTTTCTTTTTACGAATATCCTAGATTTGAAGAGCCAAGGGACAATCTATGACAAACCAAGGATCTAGTTCCATGATTCTCTTTAGGCACTTTTTTTCCATGTGTAGTAGCCAAGATGAGATTATCCCGCATTAGAGATACATCGTCAACACCAAATCTTGACTACATTTTTTTCAATATATTCACCACTACATTTCTATTTAGAGATTTCACGTAGATGATCCTTCCTACCATGCAATATTATATTTTTTTTTTCTTAACCTCCAGATCCGAGAAGTAAACTACTAGCATTCATTATTATAATTCATCTCTAATTAGAATTAGGAATGCAACTGGGACAAGTCATAATAGGGTATCTAATTGACCGACTTGATAAAAATCCTAGGGTCAAATCCTATAGGGTTTAAGACCGAGTTTTGGGATATGGAATAAAACTCGATAGAGCTTAGGATCGGGTCACGAGATTTAAGAAAAATTTGATGAAAAAAACCCAACTTGATAAAAATAATATATTTTTAAAATAGTAAAATAATATTATAGTTTTTAATGAATACATTTTATTTTATTATTTTTATATTTATATATAATACATTTTTTGCAATTTCCTACCCATTCCAATTGGTATTTAGTAAAGTAATCAATAACAGTAAGTTATTCAAAAAAGTTAGTTTGGTTTGGTTGGGTTGGTTTTGTCTAGTCCAATCTCTTCTGGTTCATGACTCCTTTGTGTGTCCACTAACTTCAATTCAGTCTTCTATCTTTAACTTCAATTAACATTCACAGTTCATTTCGCTTCAATCTTCACACTTTACTTTTCACTTTAGCATAGAAACATATTAGTAGGTGCAATAGCAATGTAGCACACCACGCCACATAGCCAACACTTGCACAGTTGCTGCCCACCCTAGCCTAAACTCTCTCTAGTCTCCACTCAAGACTCAACTCTGTCTCTCCTCTCATCATGTTGATTTTAGTTTCGATTGGTTTGTGACTCCTCTACATATCCATTGACTTCAGTTCAATCTTCTATCTCCAACATCAGTTAGCATTCACAATTCACTTCACTTCAATCTTCACACTTTGCTCTTCACTTCAACATGGAAATATATCAGCAAGCATAGTAGCAGTGTAGCACACTAGACCATGCAACCACCACTTACACAATTGCTACTCACCCTAGCCTAGACTCTCTCTAGTCTTCACTCAAGACTCAACTTTGTCTCTTCTCTACTCTCTTTTCTCATTGGTGTTGACTTTGGTTATGTTTAGTTTGTTCTCTTTTGGCTTGTGACTCCTTTGCATGTTTACTGATGAAAATAAGTTAAAGTATTAAAAAAAAAGAAAGATTGGAGTTCCTGTTGAGTCAAGGTTGAGCCGAGTCACAAGTTTGTTAAACCTCTACAAGGGCGGGTTCAAGTTTATAGAAAAAGAAAAAAGAAAACCTTATTGGGTTTGGCCAAGTTTTAGGATGTGTAATATTTAGCTGGGTTGATTTTGGTTTTCAATGAACTTGTTCTATACCCGGTCCGATTACATTCCTAATTGAATTATTAATAGAATAACTATTATAACACTCCCATTATATCAATAGTCTCCTCATCAAGAAATAAGTTTTCTATTTATGATCAACACTTATACTAATTTTCATAATAATAATAAAAAAGTCTACTCATTCATCATTTTACTCGTAATCTACCCTTAGCTCATCGTAAAAAGAGGTATCATATAAACCTACAACTAAAAAAATATTTTCTCATAAAGGGTGAGCTAATATCCAGTACATGCACATAATACACACTAATAGGATTCACATACATTCAAATGCAAACATAAACATCCAACAATTTTATTATCTTTGTTTTAAATCCATCAAACAATATAAGAGTTATCATAACTCTACACAATGTAGTCATTAGAAGTTTTATTAATGATGGGAACCAGCTAACATCAAGAGTTTAAGAGTCAAAATCCAATGACCCGTTACATGGTATTGGAGGTCCAATGACAAGAGCTAGAGCTAAGCGGATGAGAGAAGCTTTGCAAGGATTAGTGATGGAGCTGCAAGAGAAGGAACCGAGCTTTACCAAGGGAGAATCGACATTTATTCACATAATCCAAGATTCCAAAGAGGATCCCGAGAGAACCGGCCTTGAATGGAGGATAGCGGCTGACACAGTTCCGGGCACGGCTTGAGGCACGGCCTGAAGGTCTGTCATAGACTCTGACACGGTTCCGGGCACGGCTTGAGACACGGCCTGAAGGTCTGTCACAGACTCTGACACGGTTCCGGGCACGGCTGGGGACACGGCTTGCAGAACTTTCACAGAAGCTTACACGGGTTAAGACACGGCTTGGGACACGGCCGTGTACTACACTCATCACATGTTCAGACGCGAATATTATTATTTATTTCCACGTGTACGCTTAGATTTTTTTTCCCCCTTTTAGGTATTTTACGGGGCCATATAAATAGTCTTTTGTGAGACCAATTGAAGGACGGTTGGTGGAATACACATTTTGAGAGTCCTCTCTCTTTTGTTCTTTGCGAAAGAACTCCTTTCGATTTCTTCGATCTAAACGCTCGGGGAAGTCATCTTGATAACTTAGGTTTCAATCAGCAGGTGTGGTTGGGGTCTAGTTCCGTTCATCACTTGTTCAAGACGATACTTGGGAATCCGATTTCAAATCACGATTGACGGGTTCTAGGTTTAATATACCTAGGGTTCGCATCATTTGGTATCAGAGCCTCGGCTTCTTGATTCAAGTAATTCTATCCTTTTCTATTAATTATCGTTGTCTTCAAAAAAAAAAAAAATCGTCTGGAAATTCGTTTCATATATATATCTTCAATTGTCTGGAAATTCGTCAGGAAATTGCTATTGTTCTGTTGTTGTTCTCGAATCCTCCTGAGCAAGGCAAAAAAAAAAAAAAAAAAGGAAGAACATTTCAGTAATCCAGTATCTATATTTATCGTTCATTCGTGGCTATTCATTGTGTCTCTATTGGAGTCCTTGTCCGTGTTTCCCTTAATTGGCTGTTGAATTGGAACCGTTTGTTTAAAAAGTGAGTTGCCTTAGTGGTTTATGTTAAAGAAATTTTGATTGAGTTCTGATCAAAGAGCCTATAAGAGCGAGTTGTGAGGATTATCTATTTATTGAACGAAACACGAGTGAATTCACATCTGTGAGTGTAAACAGGTGAGGGAGAGAAGTGTGAGGTTTATTTATTTTATTTTTTTGTGTTATTTCTAACCCTTTTGTTGCAGCAATATGTCTGATCAAAGTCCTACTAATGGAGAGAAGGGAGGCGTAGATAAGAAATTGATGTTTGAGGCATTATTCGGTGAGATGAGAAAAATGCTGAGTGCTGAAATGGAGCAAGTTCATGAGAGGTTGGATAAGATGGAGCAGAGTAGGGAACCGTCAGGTAGTAATGTTGTGGGGAGAAGAACTAATAGGCATTCAAGAGGTGGAGTGAGTATAGAAGAGAATGAGGATACAGATTCAGGGGAATATGGTTTCATGAGGGAGAGAAGAGACACCCAACGGCGAGATGGTAATTTGGGTAGTATTAAGATGAAGATACCTTCCTTTCAAGGGAAGAATGATCCAGAGCTGTATTTGGAGTGGGAGAGAAAAGTGGACCATGTATTTGATTGCCATAATTACAGTGAGGAGAAGAAGATAAAGTTAGCTGCAATTGAATTTTTTGATTATGCCAGTGTATGGTGGGATCAGCTGGTGCGTAATAGGAGAAGGTATGGTGAGAGGCCTGTTGGCACTTGGAATGAGATGAAAACAATTATGCGGAAGAGGTTTATCCCTAGTCATTATTATAGGGATTTGTATAGGAAATTACAGGGGTTGACACAAGGGTCCAAAAGTGTAGAGGACTATTATAAGGAGATGGAGATAGCTATGATTAGAGCTAACGTGGATGAGGAAGATGAGGCTACAATGGCTAGATTCCTCAATGGGTTGAATCGGGAGATTGCTGATGTAGTAGACTTACAACATTATGTGGATATTGAGGAATTGCCGCATAAGGCGATCAAGGTAGAGAAGCAGTTAAAGTATAAGGGGAATTCTAAATCTTGGGCGACTTCTAACTCTTCATGGAAGTCAAATTGGAAGAAGAACACTGCAGACTCAAAACCAAAAGAGGATGCGAAGGCCAAAAGTTCAGTTACTTCCTCTAAAGGTAAATCTGACACTAAACCATTCACTAGAACTCGTGATGTCAAATGTTTCAGGTGTCAGGGGTTTGGACATATTGCATCTCAATGTCCAAATCAAAGGACCATGATCATTCGGGATAATGGAGATGTGGAGAGTATTAGTTCCAGTGATGACGACATGCCACCATTGGAGGATTGTAGTGATGTGGACGTTGAGGGACCCGTGAGTGGGGAATTGCTAGTTACTAGGCGAGTCCTTAGTACTCAGCCTAAGGATGATGGTGAAGGGGTTCAGCGTGAGCATATTTTTCACACCCGGTGTCATGTGCAGAAGAAGGTATGCAGCTTGATCATTGATAGTGGTAGCTGTACTAACGTTGCTAGTACCTTATTGGTTGATAAGTTGAGGTTAAAAACTTCGAAGCATCAGAAACCATACCGGTTACAGTGGTTGAATGAGTGTGGGGAAGTGAAGGTGACCAGGCAGGTCCTTATTTCATTTTCTATTGGGAGTTATCATGATGAGGTGATGTGTGATGTAGTTCCCATGCAGGCTAGTCACATATTGTTGGGGCGACCATGGCAGTTCGATCGGAGGGTAATGTATGATGGATACAAGAACCATTACTCTTTTGTTTTAAACAAGAGAAATGTGGTTCTAACTCCCCAAAAACCATGGGAGGCTTGTGAGGATCAAGTGAGGCTAGCAAAAGAGTTTAGAGAGAAACACTTGAGTGGACAAGAAAAGAGTGAAAAAGAGAGAAAGAGTGAGAGGCAAACACTTGTGAGCCAAGAGAGTGAAGAGCTTAACACACTAAGTGGAGAGAAAATTGCAGGAGAGAGTGGGGTTGCAAGAAAAAGTGAGGTTAAGAGTGCAATAGTGGCCAGGAAACAACTACTTGTACTCATGTACAAGGATTTGTATTTTACTACTACTAACCTTAACTCTTCTTTGCCAAGTGTGGTTGTGTCTCTTTTGCAGGAATATGAGGACTTGTTTCCTGAGGAGGTACCAAAGGGATTGCCTCCAATAAGAGGCATTGAGCACCAGATTGACTTTATCCCGGGTGTTTCCATTCCTAATCGGCCAGCTTATCGGGCCAATCCAGAGGAAACTAAGGAGATCCAAAGGCAGGTTGATGATCTAGCAGAGAAGGGGTTTGTGAGAGAAAGCCTCAGTCCATGCTCAGTTCCTGTCATCCTGGTTCCCAAGAAGGATGGAACATGGCGGATGTGTGTTGACTGTCGAGCAATCAACAAGATCACAGTTAAGTATAGACATCCTATCCCTAGACTTGATGATATGCTTGATGAGTTGCATGGTGCCTGTTTGTTTTCCAAAATTGATTTAAAGAATGGTTATTACCAAATTCGCATGAAAGAGGGAGATGAGTGGAAAACGGCTTTTAAAACTAAACATGGCTTATATAAGTGGATGGTAATGCCTTTTGGATTAACAAATGTGCCTAGCACATTTATGAGGTTGATGAATCATGTTCTTCGCGTTTTCATTGGAAAATTTGTTGTTGTCTACTTTGATGATATCTTAGTTTACAGCACGACTTTAAATGAACATATTCATCATTTACAAAGTGTGTTTACTGTTTTGCGAGAAAACAAGTTGTATGCAAACTTGAAGAAGTGCACCTTTTGTATGGAATCTGTGGTTTTTCTTAGATTTGTTGTAGGTGCAGATGGGATTGCTATGGATGAAGAAAAGGTGAAGGCGATCAGGGAGTGGCCAACACCTAGGAACGCAAGTGAGGTCAGGAGCTTTCATGGATTAGCAAGTTTTTATAGGAGGTTTGTTAAGAACTTTAGTTCTATAGCTGCTCCTTTAAATGATCTTGTTAAGAAGAATGCTGAGTTTAGGTGGACTAAAGTGCATGAGGAGGCTTTTAATGTTTTGAAAGGTAAGTTGACTAATGCACCATTACTTATTCTACCTAATTTTGAGAAGGTTTTTGAAATTGAATGCGATGCTTCTGGGAAAGGTATTGGTGGTGTTTTGATGCAGGAATCTAAACCGATCGCTTATTTTAGCGAAAAACTCAGTGGCGCTGCATTAAATTACCCAGTCTATGACAAGGAGTTATATGCTCTGGTGAGGACCTTGCAAACTTGGCAACATTACCTATGGCCTAAGGAGTTCATCATTCATTCCGATCATGAGAGTTTGAAGTTTCTGAAAACTCAAGGTAAGTTGAACAAGAGACATGCAAAGTGGCTGGAGTTCATTGAGACATTTCCGTATGTGATTAAATATAAGCAAGGAAAAGAGAATGTGGTGGCTGATGCACTTTCTCGAAGGTATTCACTTTTGACTTCTTTGCATACTAGATTGCTTGGATTTGAACTCATTAAGGAATTGTATGAGACTGATGCTGATTTTGGTCAAATTTGGGTTGCTTGTGCTGAGTCTGGATATGCTGACTTTTATAGGCATGATGGGTACTTATTTAAGAAAGATAAGTTGTGTGTGCCTAAAAGTTCTGTGCATGAATTGCTTGTGAGGGAAACACATGGGGGTGGTTTAATGGGGCACTTTGGTGTTAAAAAGACTTTGGATATTTTGCATGAACACTTTTATTGGCCAAAAATGAAGCATGATGTGCAAACTGTGTGTGACAAGTGCATTACATGTAGACAGGCTAAATCCAAAGTAATGCCCCATGGAGAATACATTCCATTACTCGTGCCTAATCAACCCTGGACTGACATTTCTATGGATTTTGTGTTAGGGTTACCACGGTCTCAAAGTGGAAAAGATAGCATATTTGTTGTTGTTGATAGGTTTAGCAAGATGGCTCATTTCATTGCTTGTTCTAAATCTAATGATGCACAACATATTGCTGATTTGTTCTTTAGAGAGATTGTGCGATTGCATGGCTTGCCCAATTCTATTGTGAGTGATAGGGATGTGAAATTCTTGAGTCATTTTTGGCGTACTCTGTGGAATAGGCTAGGCACTAAGCTGTTGTTCTCTACTGTTGCACACCCTCAAACTGATGGTCAGACCGAACTAGTCAATAGGACTCTTTCAACCTTGTTGCGTGTTGTGATTCATCAAAATTTGAAACAATGGGAGAAATGTCTACCCCATGTAGAATTTGCATATAATAGGACTGTGCATTCCACTATATCTTACTCTCCATTTGAGATTGTGTATGGTTTTAATCCTTTGACTCCACTGGATATTTTGCCTTTGCCTGTTAATGACTTTGTTGATCTTGATGGAAAGAAAAAGGCTGAATTTGTGCGGGAATTGCATGCTCAGGTGCGAGCTAACATTGAGAAGAAGAATGAGCATTATGCTCGCCAGGCCAATAAGGGTCGTGTGAAGGTTGTCTTTCATCCAGGAGATTGGGTGTGGTTGCATCTGAGAAAGGAGCGATTTGCTGAACAACGAAAATCTAAGTTGCACCCTAGGGGAGATGAGCCATTCCAAGTGTTGGAACGCATCAATGATAACGCTTACAAGATTGACTTACCAAGTCACTATGGTAATGTAAGCGCGACTTTTAATATTTCTGACCTTACTCTATATGATGCAGGTGATTCGAGGACGAATCTTTTCGAGGAAGGAGGGAATGATGGGAATCAGCTAACATCAAGAGTTCAAGAGTCAAAATCCAATGACCCGTTACATGGTATTGGAGGTCCAATGACAAGAGCTAGAGCTAAGCGGATGAGAGAAGCTTTGCAAGGATTAGTGATGGAGCTGCAAGAGAAGGAACTGAGCTTTACCAAGGGAGAATCGACATTTATTCACATAATCCAAGATTCCAAAGAGGATCCCGAGAGAACCGGCCTTAATTGGAGGACAACGGCTGACACGGTTCCGGGCACGGCTTGAGGCACGGCCTGAAGGTCTGTCACTGACTCTGACACGGTTCCGGGCACGGCTTGAGACACGGCCTGAAGGTCTGTCACAGACTCTGACACGGTTCCCGGCACGGCTGGGGACACGGCTTGCAGAACTTTCACAGAAGCTTACACGGGTTAAGACACGGCTTGGGACACGGTCGTGTACTACACTCGTCACATGTTCAGACGCGAATATTATTATTTATTTCCACGTGTACGCTTAGATTTTTTTCCCCCTTTTAGGTATTTTACGGGGCCATATAAATAGTCTTTTGTGAGACCAATTGAAGGACGGTTGGTGGAATACACATTTTGAGAGTCCTCTCTCTTTTGTTCTTTGCGAAAGAACTCCTTTCGATTTCTTCGATCTAAACGCTCGGGGAAGTCATCTTGATAACTTAGGTTTCAATCAGCAGGTGTGGTTGGGGTCTAGTTCCGTTCATCACTTGTTCAAGACGATACTTGGGAATCCGATTTCAAATCACGATTGACGGGTTCTAGGTTTAATATACCTAGGGTTCGCATCAATTAATATATATAATCTCATACTTTTGGGATATTGTCACTTTTGACCTTGATATTACGGTATTGGGAATCACCACTCTTGACCCTAACACCTACGAGCCATCATAAACCTATATGGATCATTTCAATATGTGACTCCACTAGAGACAACGTCACACAAAAATCATGGGGTGCTCCTTAGGGATATGCTACCACCGACCCTTAGGTTGAGCCAAGCATAAGTAATAACAAATTCTTAACCAAATATCATTTAAGTGCATTTTAATGCTATGCTACTAAACACAAACCATAAATAGGGTAGTCACGTACTTGGAGGAACTATTTTGAAGTCATTAGAATAACAACTGCGAGCTCAATTATAATTTGTTATACACAAAGAACTAACTTAGTGTTAACTTACATGTAAATCTGGATTCGCTTGGTTTGAAATTCTAACTATGGTTTAATGATTTCCCTTTCCTATGAATTAGTTAGGTACAAAAAGGGTTTTAAATCTCATAAAATTCAAGAAATAGGGAAGAAGAATCATTTTGGTCATATTACAAGGTAACATAGTCATGTATGTGGCCGTATATAGGTGTATGGATAAGAACACAACTGTGTGCATAACCGTATACATTTCTGTGTATCAAGGTCTTATGATACACCTAAATACACGGTTGTGTACTTAATTGTATGCTTTAGCATAAGCAAGCACGTGGGTATGTATTTTGTTGTGTACCACATTTTTCACAATTTGCCTTTATTTTCATCATGAGAAAAGCGCATGGTCGTGTACCTTAGCCATGTACCCATTCGAATCTCATGAATGGCTCGATTTTTCAATTCATCCCCTTTTCCAAGCTAATTCTCACCCATCTCTTCCTTACTTCTAATCCAATGCAAAAAGTTATTTAATTCATAAAACTTAGTGTAAAAAGATTAACTACTTAGTTGAATTGCTCAATCAATTATAAAGTTGTTCCAATCACTCACACCCTAAAATCTGCTTATTCTAGTTGTGTCCAAATTGTAACGTAAATCCATTCTCAAGTAAAACATTTATTAACATGAAATGGCATACTACAATCCAAATTAAATTAACACTTACTTTGTAGATTTCTTGTATTGAGTTAATCGGTAGAGACTTTTCGGCTCACCTATTTAAGCATTGTCTATAGAGAAGAGCGTAGTTTAGAAAAGAGGGAATAAGGTTTTGTGAGGGCTTAAATATCTTAGGATCAAAAAGTCTAAAATGTCCCTTATATAACCACCAAATTACTTAAATTGCTTGTTCAATAAAACTTATTTTTTAATTTTTTTTTTTGGTATCTTATGGCTTCCTCCATCAAACTCATAAAGACCAAAACTATAAAATAACTATTTAAACTTTGATAGTACATAGAAGGTAAGAAAAATAGAGAGAAACATTGACCAAATACAGATTAAGAAAAAGATGAGATATGAGAGAGAAATGCAAATAGAGGTATACCTACCAAAAGTAAAAAAGAAATAATGAATTACAAGGAGATCACATAATACAAAGCTAATACTATGAGATCATAATCATCAAGGAGTTAAATTAGAGATTACTGACAAAATAAAGAGAGAAAATCGAGATTACACAAAGGCTACAAATCTAAAAACATAGTGCCAATTCCTAATTGCATAACAAGATAGGTGGAAAAGACTCCCCAAAAGGAGTAAGAAATCTCTACAAAGAGAGAGAAAAATCTCTCTCTAGATAGCTAGATAGAGGAAACCTTATTGTTCCTTTGCAATTTTACTTTTGATTTATGGTATCGTTTGGTTGTCATGAATTTATAATACTGCACTAAATAAAATATTTTATCCCTTATTTGGTTTGTATATTTTCTCGATTATTACATAAAAATGATTATAAATTACTAGATAAAATACTTATATTTTATATCATTCAAAATATGGTACAAAAATTAAATTAATTAAACAAAAATAGAAAAATCCTTATCCAATACTTTATATATTATGTTTAGTATAATATTTTGTTTATCTAAATGGTGGATATCATAAAAATCTTTTTTTTTTAGTATAATGCATACAAAATATGGTACAAGAGAATTATTATGTGTTGTTTAGTATTATTTATACTATTTAGTACTACAATCCAAATGTTATCTATATCTATATCATGATTCACGAAGGTGTTAGGTAGTTTTGGCATCTTATAAGATCTTAAAAATTCATTTTTCTAATACGGTGAAAATAAAGAACAGGATCACAATAAGTGAGATAGAAGTAAGTTATTTTGTGATGGTCGTGTTGAGATATGCATTCTCCATTGCTTGATAAACCCTTTTTTTAAAAAAAAAAATTCTCGTATATAATATACTCAAGGAAAAATAATCATTTTATGAATTATCAATTGATTGCACAAACTTTCTTATATTCCTTGATAAGTCCTGATTTATGCTTATTACTTGAATTTTTCTCGTAGTAATTAATTTTATATACTGTCAATCGCAATAGAACAGCCCAATCCAACCCATCCCAACTATTCCAAAGAACTTGGGCTTTTTCTGTAATAAGCAAATGAGCCCATATTTTGGCCCACTCCTTCATCATTCTTCGCTTATAAAATTACTCACTCTCTCCACCAACCCCCCCGTGAAAGTCCTAATAATTGTGCTGTTTGGGGCGTTTCTCCTTTTTCCTTTCTCATCATACTTGCCTCTCCTTTTTCGTCAACCAAATCAAGCCCTAACCCTAACCCTAAATCCAATCACATCCACCCAACCATGTCTTCAAAGCAAGGTAGATTTTTTATTCCTTTTTCCTAGAACTGATCTTCCAACCGGCTTCAATTAGAGTTCAATTATTGATTTCCTGAAACTTTTGGCATAGATTTTTGTTTGGTTCTTGATTTTATCGATTGTACTAATTTTGGGTTTTTTGTTTGCTTGTCTTTACAGGAGGAAAGGCAAAGCCTTTGAAGCAGCCCAAGGCTGACAAGAAGGACTACGATGAGGTATTGATATAATTATAAATTTTTTAGCTACTTTTTTGTTTGATCCAGTATTTATTAATTTTAGATTAATTGGCTTTGTCGTGTTGATGCTTCTGGATTTGATATCAAATAGATGTTATGATTTACGAAATGAAACTCTGCTGTTCTTGTGGGTAGCTTTATGTTTGTTGTCTGGGTAATGAATACCGGTTTTTCGGGTCGGTTCGGGAACTTGTCGATGTAAAGAAAGTGTCTTATTAGGTTAATTTCGTTTTCTCCGTATGTAATTGGAAAATATTAACGTGTGTCTAGGCACTTGTAAATGGACAAAGCATAAACTTTTACCACCTTTCCACGAAGTTTCTATTTTGGTGAAGTATGTAATGATCCTTGATCTGATGAAAAGTTTATCTCTTGGGTCTCTTAACTCGTGCCTCAAGTGCACTAGTCAACAAGACTATAGAATGAAATTGACTAGTAATGGTTCCGCGAGTTTTGTGTATAGTATGTTTTGAGGTCTTATCCATTACTATTGTTGTTATTTGATGGACTAATTAGGGAGTACTTGGTTGACTGTGCTGAAGCTAATCAAATTATTTGATCTTGTGCTTCTGTATATAGTTCCTGATTTCTTCTTGGTACTTGATATTCTTGTCACTTGAAAGAGAACCTAAGTCTGCCTTTTATGTTGTCTGCTTATGCAGCTCCAGAGGATAGAGATTAAGTGGATGTGTCAAAATATTTCTGAAATTTCTTTTGAAATTTGATATTTTACGCCAAAAAGCAGAGATATGCATAGCCATGTCAAAATTATGCATTAGGAAGCTGTCTGCTGACTTTGTGGAAGGTCTTGACACCTAGTTGCTTGAATAGAAGTCCGTCCATATAATTTCTATGCTTTTGCAACTGATGCTACCCACTGGTGCCCTTTGTTTCATGTGCTATTTTCATTACTGAGCTCTCCTTTTATCGAATAAGTGTTAGTGGCTGTTTGCTTTGCACCTTCCTCTGTCCAGTTTTGATTTTATCGGAGATTGAAAGAGATTTCATTTTGCAGCATGACTTGGCCTACCTACAGAAGAAGAAGGACGAGGAGAAGGTAAGATATGATGAATTCTATAGCATAAACATGATACCGTCGATACTAGTGTGTTACATAAGATGGGAGTGATGTGATCTCATTGCATGATATGGATTTGCTTGATCTTTTGTGAACAGGCATGAAGGAGCTGAAAGCCAAGGCTGTGAAGGGCAGTGTAGGAGGAGCTGGCCTCAAGAAGAGTGGCAAGAAATGAGGGTTCCACAACTCATATTTAGTTATACTTTGATACTTATTTGGGCTTAGCATCCATGCAATGGTCTAGTTTCTCCTTGTATCTCCATCTAAGAACAGTGATATCCGCATTCATGTAAAACTGAATAATTTCAGTTTTCTGTTCCGTTTGTTTTCCATGGTGTACTATGACTTAATGAATGGAGTAATGGTTGTCTTTCAAGTAAGAGGATGGTAGAGGTAAAATTGCAATATAACCTGCGCTGTGCATGTGACTCCTTAACTAGTCGAACTTGATTCGATAAATTACTGATTGATTAATCGATTGAAAGTATAATTAGATGAGCTACTAGTGATTTGGAAGTATGACTAGTTTGATTACATTCCTACTCCAAATTCTGATCAGAGTTCTTTCATTCGACTAGCTTATAAAATAAAATATAGACAGACATAATCCAACAAAGTTATTATATATGCAGGTAACTAAACCCGAGAAGTTGATGTCAACAATCCACTAATTAGGCACTTTATTCATGGAACTCCTTCATTAGTCCTACTTTAAACCATGATGATGAATGTAATGATCGTGAGAATGTTGGAGGGATTGAGCATGAAATAAAATTGTTTACACCATGGGCTTGCATCCTTTGTTTTTTTCATTAATAAATAATTTATCTTCGAAATTCCTGCATCTTTTTCTCCTAGTTTTTATAATCTTAACTATAATTCAACTGTCATTTAACGTTTGTTTTCAAAGAATTTAACATAATTTTTATAATCTAGAGTGTTCAAAGCCTCTAGATTGAATTTGAAACAACAAAACATGCTTCTTAATCGATCCACAACCTCCATGACGACGGTTTATGCACAACGATTCAAGTTTGTAATTTTTCATTAACACCTTCATTTGTGCCTATAAATTAGAACAGTAGAGACTACAATTCATTTTAATGTTGAAATATGTATAGAGGGAGAGAGAATGGTTTGAACCATAATTATTTATTTAGGGAAATGAAACACAGAGATTAATTTATTGAAATGGCAGAGAATTAGACTTACGGATAAATTTTTACCAGGAGCATTCTTTGCAAGAAAATTTCAATGCCAAACGCAGGTAAAAAGCCTGGAGCAACTAATGGGTCAATGCTTTCTAGCTGGAGGAACACAATTCCATTACCCCAACCGGATGATGACCGGACCAAAACCCGGCTGATAGCGGCCCTTGAACTGACAAATTGTTATTTATTAAATAAATAATAATAGTTTTATTATTTTGAAATAAATTAATTTAAATCCTAATGAATTAATAAAAAGTGAAACCTAATAATGAGTCGAAAGACCATCACACATTACGCTGCCAGCTTCAAATCTAGAGATTAAAGTGGGTAGGAGAGAAAGAAAGAGAGAAGATGAACTTAAATTAACTCATCTATGATCGGATGTGTCCATATATATCTACAAGACATAAAAAAAGGTGGTATGGTCATGTTAATTAAATTGCATTAACCGGCAAGTATTAGTAATAGTACATAGTGATTTGAGGAGTGAATCCAGTAGCAAGTCAGTTTGGTGGCACAGCATTCACGAAAGAATTTGTAGGCGGATTGGGCTTGGCTTGGGAGACACAAGGATACCTCAAAGAAATACTTTGAATAGATTGGTTAGATCTTGGAAGGTTTAAAGGCTTATGAATTTGTACGTCTTTTAATTTGCTTTTTCTTTTTGTCTCTCATGTATATCATAGCAATAGTAATTTTACATTGATTTTATTTATTTATTTATTTTTGTTTCAAGAAATCTTTACACTTTTCTTCTTCCCGATAAATCCCAAATATTATATTAAAATAAGGAAATGTGTTATATCTCGATAGCAAAGCAGCATCAAGTATTATATATCCTTGTGGCATATTAGAAATGGTCTGAGGTGATGCACATGGCTTTTCATAACTACTTTGTATAAAGTAGTGCACAAACGAATAGGTCTAGGTCTGTAATCCCTAATTTGTTTCCCATCCAAAAACTTGGGAATCAGGACAATCAAAGTCCTATCAAGTTATGCCATTTCTGAAGATATCCAGAACTTACTTAGCACACATTGTGTTTCCAACAATTCTTGTAGAAACTAGCATGAAAGCCATCCATCATAGGTGTTTAGAGCTTCCAATACTCCAAACGGCCTTCCTGATCTCCTCCCGAGTAATTCATGCACTCAAGGTGCGCTTAGAGACTTTCCCCAATGAAAGACATCACTTCGTCACTTCCATTGTAAAAATATTTTTGCAGAAGTGAAGAGTTTTTGGAAATACCCATTTGTGTGGTCCATAAGCTGTGAGGCTTCATTGATCCATGTTCTATTAACATCATCAAAAAGGCCGATAATTCTTGATTTGGATTTTCTAGCTATAGTACTGGTATGGAAAGAATTGGTACTTCCTTTTCTTTCAATTAGCCGTCTAGACCTAGCTTTGGCAGGCTACAGCTTTTCCTCTTAGTCAAGGTCTTATCAAATACTGACGCAGCGTAGAAAGCGTAAAAACACGAGATCAATTATCGGATTGAACCTCACGAATAAACGAAGCAATTCTCAATTACGCATAATTGAGGAAATTAGAGAAAACTCGTCTCTAAGCGTCTGTAATTTTATAAAAGATTAAAAACTAACCATAAAAATGACCTAACAGCTATATATAGTCCTTAGGGAAACAATTAAAAAGGAAATATATATGTACACGTGAGAATAAATATATGTATACACGTCCGTCATCTGGTTTATACACGGCCGTGTATAAGACCGTGTATGTTTTTGTGGATTTTCTTGACACAACATACGGTCGTGCCTTCTTGCCGTGTATATTTCTATGGGTTTTCCTGACACAACATACGGCCGTGCTTTCTTGCTGTGTATGTTTCTGGAAGCTTCCAGACACATTACACGGCCGTGCCTTGTAAAAGACACGCCCAACCAACCCGTGTCAGCTACGACGCCTGCATCATTCTCTCCTGCCAATGAAGAACTCTACCCCAAGTTCTCTTCAGGATACAATGGTGTGTCATCTGGATGGAAGAGAGATAAATCCGCTACATTGAAAGTGCATGAGATGTTCATATCGTCTGGAGCTTTACAATATACACGTTATCATTGATCTTGCGCACTACTTCATAAGGGCCATACTTCTTTGGTTGTAATTTCCCATATCTACCAACAGGGAAACGTTCTTTCCGAAGATAAACTATCACCTGATCGCCCACTTCAACTAGCTTCTTCCGCCAGTGTTTATCAACAGCCCCTTTATACCTAGTATTAGCTTCTTTAATCTTTCGTCCGACTTCCGCTGTGGTGGCTTGGCATTGTTCAGCCATATTCTTAGCAGCGATGTCACCCACCACTCCCTTGGGTAACTTGATCAAGTCCAACACATGTTGTGGCGTTTTGGTGTACACTACCGAGAATGGTGATCTTCCAATGGTTCTATGGACGTAACTATTGTAGGCGAACTCAGCTTGAGCTAACGCTTGATCCACTGCCCTGGCTTCTCATGGCAAATGTCTTAATTAAATTCCCGAAAGGTCCGGTTGGTCACTTCTGTCTGACCGTCAGTTTGAGGGGAGCTGTACTGCTGTAATTCAGGGATGAGTCAAACATGTACCAAAGAGTCCTCCAAAAGTAACTGAAAAACTTGCTATCTCTATCGGAGGTGATGGACTTTAGGACACCATGTAGACGCACCGCTTCCCTTTAAAAGAATAGTCGTGAAATGGCTCGTGCGTCAGCGATCTTCCTGCAAGGAATAAAGTGCGCCATCTTGGAAAAAACCTGTCAACTACGACAAAAACAGAGTTAGCACCTCGTTGGGTACGAGGCAAACCAAGTACAAAATCCTTTCAAACAGATCCTCCCAAATGTTCTTAGGCACTGGTAGGGGAGTATATAGGCCAGTGTTTTGAGACTGGTCCCTTCGACACTTGACAGATTGCATCTTTCCACAATTCTATAAACATCCTTCCTTAGCCATGGCCAAAGTATCTCTCGGCAACTGCAACTAAGGTCTTGTTCTCTGCCCAGATGTCTTGCCAATTCACTTCCATGTAGGTTTCGAATAAGTTTCTCCCTTAAGGAAGACTCAGGAATACACAATGTTCCCCTTTTTAATCAAATATCTGTTGTGAACATGGTTAATCGTCCACAAGACTCCCTGTTGGCACATTTACTCCATGTCTTTTTAAAAATCTTCATCCCCCTCGTATAACTCCTTCAGCCTTTCAAAACCGACAATCTCCGCACTCAGAGTGAGTAGTACTGGGCTCTTCTACTCAGGGCATCAGCCACTTTGTTTTACACACCAGACTTGTGTATCAATCTAAAGGGAAATCTTTGTAAGAATCCAATCCACTTCGCATGCTATCTTTACTTATCCGAGTCTGGCTGCTCAGGGTTTTTTTAAAGCCCCACAATTCGAGTATAAGTATGAACTCCTTTCCGACCAAGTAGTGTTCCCACACTTTTAGAGCTCTTACCATGGCATAGAACTCCTTATATATGTCGACCAACTCCTCCTGGCCTCACACAATTTCTCGCTGTAGAACGCTATTGGCCTCTTCTCTTGTAACAACACTGCACCAACCCCAACTCCACTGGCGTCACAATCCACCTCAAATAACCTGTCGAAATCGGGTTTGCGCCAATACAGGGGCACTACATAATCGTCTTTTTAAATCTACAAAACTCGCTTCACCCTCTTCCCCCCATCGAAATTTACCTTTCTTTAAACATTCATTTTAGTGGAGCAGCGACTGTACTGAAATTTTTAAATTTTAACCTCCTGTAAAAATTGGCTAAGCCCAGAAAACTTCTCAGCTCAGTGACGATTTTGGGAGTAGGCCACTCTCTGATCACCTTCACTTTCTCATCATCTACCATTACCCCCTCACTGCTAACTAAAAACCCTAAGGAACAATAGTCGCCTCGACAAAATATGCATTTCTTTAAATTAGCATACAATTTATTTTCTTTCAATACAGACATAACACACTTCAAATGTTCAAGGTGTTCCTCCTCAGACTTACTGAACACCAGGATGTCATCAAAATACACTATAATGAAGGGGCCATTAAAAGGTCTCAGTACCTGGTTCATCACATGCAGGAAGGGTTGGCGCGTTATTGAGACCAAACGGCATCACCAACCATTTTACAACCCCTCATTGGTTTTTGAACGCCGTCTTCCATTTATCCCCCAGGGCGGATTTGAATTTGATGGTATCCGCTCCTCGGATCTATCTTGGAGAAGATAGTAGCTCCGCTAACCTGTCCAACATGTCCTCCAGGCGTGGTATGGGGAATTTGTAACCTATGGTGATCTTGTTGATAGGAAGCAATAGAGCAATTGCACCTATTATCCCTAGCACTTCCTCTGGGTTGGAATATAAGTTTTTGGACAAAGCATTGAACTCTTACATCCTTAAACTCCTGCGTTGGTGTAATGAATTTGCTCGAAGTATCTCCATCTTTGACTCTTCAGTAACCATCATCACCTGCTCGTCATTCAACAAAGGCTCCTCTACAATAGCTTCCTCACCAACACAATTTTTGTAGGCTTCGACTGTTTTACCACTGCCTTCACCATCATCAATCAAAGTACTATGATCGTTAAGGGTTGAGTTTTCCTCTTGTTCGACCATCTCCTCTTTTAAACACTTCTGGAATTAAGTTTACTGGCTTAGGTGTCTATGGAATTTTTTGAGGAAGGTTTTGTTCGTAATCTAGGGGAAAGAACTCTTGTTCTAGCAAGCATTGCATCATAAACCAAGTCCTCACTGGATCTTTACCCTCAAGGCGTCTTACTCCCTGAAGTTGTTCCTACCAATACAATGCATCACCTACAAACGACTCTCCACTAACTCTATCTTCATTCCCTTAGAAATCCTTAATATGGTCAAAGAATCTTTCAACGTCCTCAACCCAAACTCAAAACTCATTCAGACTCCCAGTACCATCGAACTTAGATACAACATATTTAAATTGAGAAAAGATTTCATCTTTTATACCTGTAATTACATCTGTTGTTACCGTCTTATGCTACCATGGCCTCTTCTCTCATCTAGATCTTTAAAATCTCATCTTTATCATCCGTATCATAAGTAACAGAATTGATCCTTAGATTGCCTTCTGGTCGTCTCCAATAAAAACCCGTTGCTACTGTTGGTATTGGATCGATAGATCAGGGCTTCACGATGCTGTTCCTTTCGCTGGATTTTCTGACCCATGGTCCCCCTCTACCGCCCTTCGTACTGGTTGCCTGTAACGTAGGACTTCTGTACTCCAAACACCATCAAGAATACAACCGCAGTTAACACCATCGTTAGCCGACATCTTCGCAGGAAATTGTCTTGCTCTGATATCAAACTGACGCAGTGTAGAAAGCGTAAAAACACAAGGTCAATTATCGGATTGAACCCATGAATAAACGAAACAATTCTCAATTGCGCACAATTGAGGAATTTTGAGAAAAATCTCTCTAAGCGTCTGTAATTTTATAAAAGATTAAAAGCTAACCCTAAAAATGACTTTTTGCAGCTATATATAGTCCTTAGGGAAACAATTAAAAAGGAAATATATATGTACATGTTGAAATAAATATATGTATATAAGTCCGTTTATCAGGTTTATACACGGCCGTGTGTAAGACCGTGTATCTCTCTGTGGATTTTCTTGACACAACACACGGCCGTGGCCTGCCGTTGTATAAGGCCGTGTTTTGTTTCTTTTTGGGTTTTTTTGACACAAACACGGCCGTGCTTTCTTACCGTGTATAAGGGCCCTGTATGTTTCTGGAAGCTTTCGAACACATTATATGGCCATGCCTTGTAAAAGATACGTCCGACTAACCCGTGTCAGCTACGATGCCCGCATTAGATACGGAAACTAGGACAAGTCCAGTTCTCTTTGACAAAGTTTTTGAAATCCGAACGGTCAATCCACATGGACTGGAACCTGAAACGCCCCTTACTTTTCGGCCCACCACCAGCACCAGGATTCTTAGTTAACCTCCAGAAAATGAAACAGCCGGCACCAGCTCTCTTCGCAAAACCGACGTAGTATTTTCTGTTTTCTCGCTTTTTGCATCAATTTGGACGCAACCTCCCAGCCACCCGATGCAATGCATACTGATTGCATGTACACGTTGACGCGGTTATCCACTCTCAAGCCTAAGCTTAACGCTAAATCCGGCAAAACCCTACTTTATTTCGTGTAAAAAAGAAAATTTTAAATTTTGGAATACGACTTTTATATCTCCATTCAGTATCCCATTAATAACATGCTAATGGTACAACTCATTACAAATACAGACTTTATAAATAATATGCTAATGTTACCACTTATTACAAATATTTAATACAGACTTTATAAATTAAAAACTGCACAAAATAGAAATAGATCATATAAAGTTACTTTTCCATGTAATTTAAATAAATATCTTAAATTTATGTGCAATTAATAGGTAACATCGAATCCAATTTTGACTTGATACAATCTTCCTTAAGGATATAATAATTTTTTTTATTGAATGAGCCACTAGCTATTTCAGATCTATTATATCTACTTAAATAAATTATTTATGAAAATACTGAATGAATATGGAAAAAATTTTATAGTAACTCATATTGATTAGTTGATTGATATGATTGGCACATATATTTTAGAAATCACTATAAATATAAATTTATAGTCTGTTTATATTTATTTTGATTTAAATGATATAATTATTTAGGTAGATATGAATAGCCATAAATATAAAAAAAAAGAAAAAAAAATTGAATGGGATCCTTACCCCATATTATCCAGCTACTAAGAATATCATGATATTCATTCACTAATGTTTGTGAATGTGAGGGTTTAAAAAGTCCCATCCGGAAAAAAGAAACAAAAAGTGGAAGGAGCGATGAGTTTTCTCATGATCATTTCCATATTATTATAATTAAACCGATAAAAACCATATGCCTCCATCAATGACTTCTTTGAGAGTAGAAAGAAGATATATGTCGATTAAGCAGCATTGGTCTCTATTATAGAAATTGACGGGATGAATCGTTTATATAGCTAACAAAACTTAATTAAAAATATATATTTTTTAAATTTATTGGAAGATTCAATATTATATAATAAAAAATATAGCTCTATAGTTAAAAAAACTGGATTATATTTAAATTTTAACAATTTTTAAAATTATTGATTTTAAATTAGCTTATTTCCAATATTTTAACGTATTTCAAAGTCTTTTCTTTTTTTTTTTTTTTCACCTGATTGTTCTAACACTAAAGTCAAAAGGGGCTTCGTCGGCTGGGGACTTTACGTTGAATTGAAGCATATTCCCCACATTTTTTAAAAAAAGCACCTGTAAAGTATTATGTAATCTTATTCCCTTTATGGGATTAATTAAATTTCGATTGGATGACAACCTGGAAGGAATCCTTAATGAAGCAAAAGCGTCTGTCGGAATCAACTTAGAGAGCAAGTTAGTGAAGTCTGGGACTCATTTTTCCCCGGAAAATTTTTTTGCTCAAATCTTGCCTTTTTGACACGATGGGATCAAAAAGGAACAGCTGCGACCAAATTTGAATGATGGGATGTGAGAGAGATGAAAACCTAGTTGGAAACTCCAAACGTGCATATGACTGAGGAAGTTTCAAACGGCATTTTGTAGCTGGCATGTAACAGCCACATGGGGTCGGCCATGGGCAAGTTTACCTGAATTAGTGAAAGCTTCAGCAGCACTAGTCTGGTTTTTTGAATAATCTTGAAAAGAAAGAGCTACAAATGGGTGGTTCTTAGGCGTAATAACCTTAGAGCTTGTGAAAACGGTGGGGTTTTTTGCTGTAAAATGAGCATGGGAAATCGATTGCAGTGATTAAGCATTAGAAACCCTGAGAAATGATCATTTTTTATTTTATTAATACTTTTCATAAAAATTTTACTTAAGAAAAAAAGAAAAGAAAATATTTAATTTAAATTTCAGCATTTGAGATTAATATTGATAATATTCAATATTAAAGCTTTAAATACATCAAATATCTAAACAAAAAGCCCAGAAGGACCATATGCAAAAACGTACACACTAAATGAAAGTCACAATCATGAGTCATTTAAACATCTTCGTCAAAGTTCTATGGGTTTTTGGGATAAAGGGAAAGGGGGGGTAGGAGCTCTGAAAAAACCAAAAAAAAGGGGAAAAAAAAAAAACCCCCAAATTATGCAGTTTCAAATTAAGGGGAATTTGTAAGTGTCCTTCTCCATGTTTTTTAACCCGGGCCCTTTCCCTTTCCCGAAAACCTTGATTTCCCCCTTTTATTGTCCTCAATCCACTGAAAAATTTGAACTTTTTTAACCCAATAAAACCCTCCCCAAAGGGCAAGTATATTATGTATACATGACCCAGGGATGATTGAATTTCCATTTTTTTCATCAAACCTCCCCACTTCTTTTTGTGAATTCTAAAAAGTTTTCTTAAGGTATGGATCGGTGTGGGGTTTTTTGGTATTGGGGTGACTGCAGTGCAGACATGCACAGCCTCGTTACCCAAAACTCCCAAGTTTTTTAAACTATGAAGAAAAAATCCGATAAATTTCTAATTAAATATTAAAGTAAAAATATAGTAATATTGGGATATAGAAATTTAACTAAAAAAATAATGTAATTATATGTTAAAAATAAAACAAAAAAAATTTTAATTTTTAAATTGAAAAATATTAGTATTGACCTAGCGGTTGCTCGCAAAAAACCAAAATAAAACTTTTCCAAATGCCCCTAAGCTTTTCGTTTTCCATTTTTTGACTTGGGGTTTTTTAAAATTTTTCATTTTAGGATTTAAGGATTTCGGAAAAGATCAACTATATCTTGTCTTTTCCCTATTAAAGCCCCCCAAAAAAAATTTATAATATATATTTTTAAAAACGAAAAAAAAAACAAAAAAAAAAATTTGATATGAAAAAATTTTTATTTTTTTTTTTATTTAAAAAAACTACTTTTTTTTTTTCAAATTTATGATCCAGGTTTTCCTTTAAACTTCAAGCCCTATTTTTTTTTAAAACCATAAAGGGCCCCCTTATTATTTTTTAAAAATAAAAAAATTTTATATATATTATCCTAAAAAAAAAAATGATAGGGGAAAAAGCACGATTTAATACGAGGATGTTGCTATTCAAACAAAGAAGAATCTACTGGGTAAGCGGGGAAACAAGTTGTCTATGCCAAAATCAAAGGGGAAAGGACTGGCTTTAAGGATTTACATGATTTTAGTCTTGCTCCTTGACTAAACTGGCTTAGGGATTTAGAGAAACCCGGGAATCTTTGGGGGGTTTTCGGATATTAAAAGGAATTTTTTCCCCAACTCAACTTTCTTGCAGGCCATTACAGGTTCCAGAGACTTTTGGGGAGGTTGGGCAAATATTTTGCAAGGCAGGAATCAATTTTTTAAATGGGGCTATGTGGGAAAGGGGTGGGAGATCCCTTTCTACCATAAGGCGGTATATATTATTTTAATTATATTATTTTTAAAAGAGTTCATAAAATGAATCCGAACTATTTATAAAATTTATTTAGTAAAAAAATTTATGGGGTTAAAACAAAAAATTTAAAACAACAAATTTTATAAATACTTAAAGGGAATTTAATCTGTTTGTATTTCCCATTTTAAAATTTTTTTTAATGTTTTAAACTCATTTTAATAATTTTTGGGCTTTATTTAAGTTCCCCCAAAATTTTCCTTTTCCAAATTTTTAAACCACATCTTTGTATGGTTAATAAGGGTTGGGGTTTTGGGGGAAAATTTTTTTTTTTTCTTTTTTTTTTTTAAAAGGGTTTTTCAATAATTTTTTATATTTGAAACCCCAAAAGGGCAATAGCGGGTTTAATTTATAAGTAAAAGTCCGAGTCTTATGAGCTAAATGGGAAATGGTAAAAAAATTTAGATGCCCCTGAGACCCCAAAATTTGACGTACTATATTTTTAATGCCAGTATTTTATCTTATCCCTTTTTTTAAAAAAGTTTTGTTTGACTAGTGTATAGACAATGATAATGGAAAAAAAAAAATAAAATAATGCGGACCAGTCCATATTTTTCTCAGATAGAAAATGGTTTAAAAAATTAACAATTTTACTCACGAATCAAAGGAGCATTATATTTTTGATTATCATGCAAGGGGGAGGGTATTTAAGTAAAAAAATAAATAAATAAAAAATTCCCGGGGCCCCAATGTGGTCCGATGAGCGTTCGCAGTGGCACTACTCACGAGAACGCCTCCGATGTTTTGTTTCTTGAACTTTTTATTTTAATGGGATTGCTTCCGTTTCTAATTTTTTGTTTAATCATATATATTTAAATTTTTTTAAAATTTTTTATTATTATTATTAAAATTTAAAATTTAAAAAAAAAATTAAAAAATTAAATAGATTTTTATTAAAAAATACAAAATTAAAACTAAAAAATTCGGATTTTCCTGCTGGGTTTGCTTTTTTGCAATTTGGACGCAAAACCCACTAGCCTGGCCCGGGGCAAGCGATGCACACTGCATGTGACGTTGCGCGGTTATCCACGTTCTCAAGCCTAAGCTTCACGTATATCGGCAAAAAAAAAAAAGAAAAACTAATTTATTTTCGTGTAAGAAGAATTCTCAATTTTGGAATAAAAAATTTTTGGTTATCAAAAAGCACGCGATATGATTTTTATAACTATTTAATAATGGACTAGATGGTTTTAATAGAATTATCTAGATGTATATAAGTATACTCATTGAATATAAAAAACTTTATATTTAAAATTTTTTTTATTTATTGATTGTTTTAAACGGAAAAGTATTTTATTAAAAAGTCATGAAAAAGTAAAAGATTTTCACTACACTTTTGGTTTAAAGGGTTTTTTTTGTCTGAAAACTATCCGTTTTGATTTTAAAAGGTACAAATTTAAATTTTGTTTACCCAAATAGCCAGTATGAAATTTTAAGTGAAATTTTATTTTGTATTTTAAAAAATTTAAAAAAAGTCTTTGGGAAAAAAAAATATACAGGTTTTTTCAATGCAAATTTTATCATAATTAAATTTAAATTTTTAAAAAAATAAACTATATATGTTGTTTCAATGGCTTATTTGAGAGTCCAAGGAAAATTTTATTATGTTGATTATAGCTAAACTTAATTTTGTATTAGATGTATATTTGTGAAAATTTAATGGGATTTGTTTTTGGGAATTACAGAAATTTTTTAAAAATGTTTTTATTATTTTTTAAAATTTTTTTGAAAATCTAATGCTATTAATCCATTAAAATTTTGGATGCATTGTTTTTTAAAAAAGGATATAAATTACCTATATTTTTATTGGAAATTTTTAAAATTAGAATTATTTTTATTTTTTTTTTAACACTTGAATGAGGGACTTTGTAGGGCTACTACTTTTCATGAAAAAACATAATCCCCCCTCTCTTAAAAGAAGCATTGTAATGAAATTATGTGACCTTGTGCCTTTAGGGATTAATTAAATTTCGATTGGATGACAAGTGACAACCAAAAGAGATCCTTTAATGAAGCAAAAGTGGCGGCCGTCGGAGTCAGCTTCTGGAGCAAAGTTAGTCAGATCTAGGGTTCAATTTTTCCTGAAAGTTTCGTGTGAAAATCTTACTTTGACTCGATTGGGATCAGAAAGGGACAACATGCGACCAAATTCAATTCATGTGGAAAAATAATGATAATAATAATAATATGGGGAGCGACGCAAGGTTATTTTATTATATTTTTTTGTTTTTAAAACAAGGGAAATTCATTAAAAAAGAAGAAAGAACCGATTGCAGATTTTTTGGGGCGGATTTGGGGGGAAAATGCCCTTTTTTTTATAATTAGCACGGTCTTACAAAAATCGTCCACAAGAAAAAAATTTTGTTTGTTATTTTCAAGTTATTTTAAAAAATTTAATTTCAATAATTTAAAATTATATATATATATATATAAATAAAGATGTATTAATATTTTCCATTAGAATTTATTACAAAGGCTTACTTAGCATGTTAACTTATTTAAAAAAATTTTAAATTTTCTTATTTTTCTTTTTATTTATTAATTTTTATTTTTTTTTTAAAAAATTTGTAACAATAATTATATAATACACACAACACAAAGCACGTTTTAGTTCCCTTTATTCCGAAAAAATTTTTAACAAACCCGAAAAATTTTATTCTTAAATATTTGCTCAGATTTGCTTGACTTCAGGTTTATCTTTCTCATTTGAACGCGACAAAACTGAAATTGGCATAAAAGCGTAAATTTTGTGGTCACATGTGTTTTCCGCGTAAACGACCAAGCTTTATAATTAACTCCTTTTAAAATTATTTAGTTGTTTAAATTTTAATAGAGGTTCATTAGTTTTGACTTTTATAAATTAAAAAATAACAAAAAAATGCATTTTTAAAATTTTAAATTTTGGAAATGACATAAAAAATTGTAAAATAAAAGTATTTCGCAAAAAAAAAAAAAACCTAAAAAATCTTTTTCCCAATATTTAAAAATAAATAGTTATGTAGATATAGATTTAATTTATTGTTATCCATTATACGTTTAATCTTCTTATTTTTTGGTTGATTAAATCAAATTGAAATAACCGTGAAAAAAAATTGAAGGACATTTTTGCCCAATAATTTTTTTTAATTTTGAGTTCAACCCTTTGAAAGCTTTCTTATTGCAAGCGAAAATATTTCATTCAGTATTTGCCCTTTAATGTCAATCCCATAGAAATTTCTTTTTTTTATTATCTTTCTTTCCCTTTTTTATTTAATTGATTAACATGAAGGGCCCCTTTTACAGTACAGAAAAGAAAGTATATATAAAAGTATGTAATTAATATTTGGGGCTACTATATATTTTCTTACTAAATAAGTTGGATGCAGGAAAAGCCATTGAAAAGGTTTTTATTTTATTTCTTAAGTTGATAAAACATGATCTAAGCAAAATGTAGAAGAACTAGTAACAATAATAATCGCGAAGTGTTTATTTTATGTAAAAGAAACCTTGATATTCTCGTTTCCTATTTTCAATTGTTTTTATGAATTTTTTTATAATTTTCTTTTGCTTTTAGTCTAACATGATGATTTAAAAATTTAGTAAATAGGAAAAAAATAAAAAAGTTATTTAAGAATGTTATTAATATAATTTTTTTTTAAAATTAGAGAAAAACTGTTAATAATAAAAAAATTTATAATTTTTAAGTGATTGTTTATAAAATTTTAAGATGCAAGAATCCCTTTAAAAAATTTGGATTTTTTTTTTCTTTTGCCAATAATACAAGCTGACAAAAAAAAAAATTGAAAATATAAGTGGTCTTCTTGATCCCCCGTTTATTAGGCTTTGGTTCTGTTTTTGAGTTCTTCATGTTGCGTTGACAGTTGGAACATCCTGTTCTGCGCCTATTCACTGTCCTCTCTCTCTCTCTCCCCTCTATTATATAACCATGTACACGTTATCTTCTCATTTCACCTTTTGGGGTTTGGAAAATGGGAAGGGACTTACTCTTGAATTTTTTCTATGAACATCATCAAATCTTCGTATTTACAATACCTTAAACATGTTCAAAACTTTGTTCAAACCCCAAGTTCTCATCAAATGGTGGTCATAATGCATACACACCTCTAGTCTTTTAGGTTTTTTTCTTTTAATATCATTTGCTAATCCTTTTTCATGTGGTGATTACGGCTGTGTTGTAGCAAGAAGGCCCTGAAGGTTACCGGACAAAAAAGGGGAATTAAGAAAAAGAAGAGGTGTGCAGAGATATAAAAGGATGATATCGTCGAATTGCTAAGGGGATATGATACCGAGTTTGCAATGGTTTGGGTTAATATATTCTATCAGAACCGTTAATATATATCCTTGAAATCTTTGTTTTATATTTTATAATTTTCAATGGTGAAATGGATCGAGGTGTTCGTAAAATTTCAAGAATTTGTTCTATCTTATTTTTTTTTTAAAAATATTAAATTTTTAACTATTAAACTTGTTAATCGATATGATTTAATTAGTTCTGTGAGGAGTTTTTTTTGGGTCTGACGTGGGGGTCTGTAATGAAATTAGCAAAAACAGATTACATGTATATTAAATTGGTTTTATTAAGGGGATCGAGGAGTTTTTTTTATAGAAATGATCAAAGTAGAATTGTTATAGGTTTAATTTAAATTTTAAAAGTATTTTCCGGGGTTTTTCGAACGGGGTCTACAATAATATATGGCAAAATACAAATTTGTAAAATTTTCTGAATAGGTTTTTACAAACCAAAAAATTATATTTAAAATATATTATATATTATTGGGCTGCTCGATGTTTATTTAAAATTCGCTGATGTATATTGTTGCATTGGGTTCATAATGGTTTTCACCACTCGTGATAAAACCTCTGGGCAGGCAAATGATAAAATTTTGTTAATTGTTTTATTTTTAGGGGTTTGTTTGTGATTAGGGGAGATCCTACGACGCCGGGGCCCCGGAGGGTGTATATTTATCTAAAAATACTTTGATGTAAAATTTGGATTTGAATCATATAGTGGTAAAACAAAAATCCATTGGTCTACACCATTTTGGAATTGTGTGTAAAAGGGAATTTGATTTTCGAAGGAAAACGGTTTCTATCAATCCAATTAGTGATCTAGTTGCTTTCCCAAAAGAATTTCTGTGGTTTGATATGGATCCTAAATAAAGAAAGGGTTTTAAAGTTCAATTTACAAACCCTCGGTCCAATGTAATTAAAATGTAGTGTCGCCAATTCTCATGAGCTTGTTGTCTTTTCTACAATATTGAGTATGCAAACCTTTTACTGTTTTTTCAGGCTGGGCCCCGCCCCTGGAGCAAAATCTCTCATCTTGCTATGATCAGATCGATGACTTTTCGGTGATTTAGATAATCTTCCATCATGCAAAACAAAGGTTTGCAAGGTGAAAAATTTTTAAGGTTTTTTGCTGCAAAAGGGAGGGTTTTTCTCGTTTAAAGATTTTGGGGCCAATGTTATAATTTAGGGAAGCCCCCAGGAATGCATAGAAGCTGTCAATTGTGATGATGCTGCTGCAAGTTCCAGACCGCCAGAATTGGTGATTTTGGGAGCTTGTTTGTGAAAAATACGGAGATTCTCTTCAACGTGGTGGAATAAAGAGGTGAGCAGTTGCCAATACACGAGAAAGAAATTTTTCAACAATGTATTTAAGGGTTTAAATTCTTTTGGGACAGTTTCGGGGGAATTTAAAAGGGCAACCCCCCCCCAGAAAGGGGAAATTTGAAGTTTAAAAATTGATACTGATTTTGCACTCGGGGGCCTCGATCGACGTGTTTCCAAGGTTTAGCAGAAGCGTTGTCCCCCCCCCCAAAAAAGGTCAGTGTCCTCTCTGTTTAGATTCAGTTTCAAACAAGAAATAGAATTTTTTTTTTTAATAATTTTAAAGTGAATTTTTTTTTGTTGGTTTATAGTTTTTCAGTATCATTTAAATGGAGTTTTTGGGGAAAAAAGGATTGATTTGAGATGGAGTACGAAAAATTTAAAGAAAAGAAAAAAAAATCCCTTTCAGCTTGTTTGTTAAGTGTTTAATGCCTTCCCCTTTCTAACATTCTGCTTTTTTTACTAATGGTTCGATTGTCATTTTCTTTTAAATTTAACCCGTGCTTTATTGTAATGAGTGGTGCTAAAAACTGAACTAAAGTTTTGTGTGTGTCTTCCAGAAGAAGAGCTAGAATTCTCTCCAACCATTACAGCAAGGTTGGACAAATGGGTTGCAGGAAGCGGGGCCATATATTGCAGACAGAGAGACCCAAGATACTTTTCCCAAATTACATGACGGGAGAGTATACAGCAATCAAAAGAAGCGAAAAGGTGAAAAAATCCTATAAGTAACGATGCAATCACATTTTGAAAAACAGATAGTGGGGAAGGGTGGGGTGTCTGGAATCATGGGGGGAGAACCTCCAGGCAAAAAAGCACAAAAGCAAACCCTTTGCCCTGAAACCAGTTCATTGACAAGGAAAACAGAAGAGGGGGTTTGCCCTTTGAATTTCCGCCTCCTTATGTGAAAAAACCCGGGAGAACACAAAGCAAAACAGAAATTTACAGTATCAATTGGGACTTATGTGGCAAAAAAATGTGAAGAGGCAAAGCCAAATTGTTCCCAAGTTCAGTGCAGGGAGGGCCCCTAGAAGCAAAGAATGGAAGGTCCCTCCAACTGCCGAGCTGATCATTTCCCCAAAATACACCATCAAACGGGCCCCTGGGGTGACAACACGGCACAACCGGACGTTTTCCCGGGGCCCCGGGAATGTTAGTAGACATGTTCATCCTAAAAATGCTTGACGAATTGGCTCCGCTTTCAGCCTTTGGGGGGGAAAAAAGATAATCTTAGCCAGGGTGGATTGGTAACCCAGCATTCTTTGTGATTTTTTTTCTATTAATGTTTTTGTTCAATTTTGCTGCAAGTATTGGTCGAATTTTAATAATACATTTTATAGCAAAGCTTTTCGATTGTATAGCTTAGGACGCAATTTTGCAAATTAGGAAGTCATTCCCTTTTTATTTTTTTTAAAGGGTAAATAAAACCGATTTTTTATTTTTTTACAGGGATGTATATAAAAAATTTTTAAAACTAACTTATTTATTTCCTTTTAAAAAAGGGTTTTTGAAAAAAATTTTTTTTTTTTATTTATTTTAATTATAGCGATAAATTTAAAATAGTAGTCAAGAAGTATATAATTAATAAAAGAAGTCCTTGAAAACTTAATAATAAAAAAATTTTTAATTTCTAAGTGAATAAATCAAATTAAACTTCATTCATTTTTGAATTCTAAAAAAATAAAAAAAAATTATGTCATCCTCTCAAATTCCAGATTTTATGGGGGGATGATGTAAAAGTTAAAGAGTGATTATTCCTTACCAGTTATTTTTTCATTATATTTACTTGAGTAACCCAATAATGGGTTTAATTATACTTAGTTTGAATTATACAATGGGGGGGTGTTTTTGATAGGAGGAAAAAAAGGAAAAGGGCTAATCAGATTTAAAATTTTAAAAAAATAAAAATGCAATTAAACAAAGATGTCAAAATTTTTATCTTTTAAAATCCAATTTTTAAATTGTATTTTTTGGCGGGGGAAAACCCAGTTAAATGTAGGGTTAATTTACGTTCATAAGTTTTGCTTTAGGGGCAGTTTTAAGTGTATATTTACTAAAGTCATATTTTCAAATTATAAAAAAATGAATAAACCCTAAAGTTTTATGGGCTTAATTTTATAAAAACTTTAGTGTAAACAAAATTTTAAAATTTTGTATAGGGGAAAAATTAAAAAAAGTCAAATTGGAAATTTAGATATTAAACTAAACTGTTAATTTCATGTTATACCTTTTGTTGAGGATTGTTTTCTCAAATTTTAAAATTTTAAGTTTGGGTTTTCCCTAACTCTCAATTAAATAAATTAGAAGATAAAGTTTTTTTAATTAAATTTAAGGCTAAATACTCATTTTCATAATTAATTATAATCATGAAAAGTAATTAATTTTCGAGAAAAAAATTAAAGGGAAACTTTATGTTTTAATTTATATTAATTTTTTCGAGCGCTGTTTGGTGGTACGGGGTTTTCAAAAACAATTTCGATTTGAACTCTAGGGTTTAGGGTTTACCCAATTATCTTCTACGCTTTACAAATGGCGAACGCAAACAAAATCTTAAAATTTCCCCACCAATACAAACCCTAATTTACTTACAGCACAAAAGATCATCTAGAAGAAGAAGAAGAAGAAAAAGAAAAATTGGAGTAGAAAAAAGTTATGATGAGCGAAGGCATCTTGGTTGTCCACCACTTCAGGGGCCCCACACATTTCCCCTTCACAATTCTCTTCCTTGGGGTATTGAAAAGTTAATCACATCAAGTCCTATAGAAATGAAATTTAAATTCCTATTGTTTTCTCGCTTTGTACGCAGATAAATTTTCCGATCTCCATTTCTGTTTCGTATCCATCACCTTTTCTTGCCCGGGCTTTTTACATGCGTAGTATAATGTTCTTAATACTTCTTTAAGTAGTCGGTCGGTTTAAAAAACCCTGTGTAGGGAAAAGGGAAAATTTGCCCCGCATGAAATTTGACCAAATCAGCTTCATTTTTTTTTTTTCAATTGTTAGTTTGGAAAATTATTTATTAATTGTGCGAGAGTATGAGGAAAAGTTGCACGTTAAAAGATTCCTTTAATTTTTTTTGTTTTTGGGGGGTTTAAAACCCTGAGAAAATGGATTTCTGTTGGGTTCCTTTAAACCCCGTTTTGTTGTTGTGGGATGGTTTTTAAGGATTTTCATGTTAAGGTCAAGGGGGAAAGGGTTCTAAAAAGCTCAGATTGGAAATTTCCCCAGAGATAATGTAAGGCTTTTTTCAAGGGGGGGGGGGGGGGGGGGTTTAAAAAAGTTCAAGATTTATGTAGTATAAAGGTTTTCGGGTCTCCTTCATGCAACGCTTGAGTACAGCATCTTTTGGATTTGAACTCGGTTAATTGATAACTTTAATGGGTTCATTCATTTACATGATATACATCCAGACACTTGAAAAAAAAATCATCAAATTGTAAGTGGTTTTGAGCTAAGTTTAAGTGCAAGCAAGTCTGTCTAATCATGGCTTAATCAGGGGGACCTTAAACCTGGTCAAAAGTTATTGGCACATTGTGTGGAGAAATTTTTAAACATAAAGCTGAGCCTTTTCTTACTACCCACGTTTACCATAAAAACTTTTGGAAGATGTAAGTATGGGGGCGTGAATAACCAACGAAATGAGATTTGGAATCAAAAAATGTTAGTTTTATCTGTTTAGCTTTAATGTTATGCATGTGAGTTTGTTGATAGATTAACTGATTATGCTAAAACCCTGTTCCTTTAATCTTCTTTAGGAATTGTTCCATGTTAGTCAAACCCATCGTTTTTATTTATTGTGGGGTGATTGGGGTAAAATGAAACATTCCTTGCCCCAAAAACAATATAAAGAATTTACTTTTAGCGCTTTTCAAGATATTTGATATGATGTCCCTCAGAAGATTCATCGTTCGGACAAGATCAGCCTAGCAAAGTGGGACTTGTGGTAGCCCAGTAGAAGTAAGTTTTTTTTTCAATCATTGTTTTCCAGTATATTTTTTTGATTTCCCTTTCTTTTGCATCTTTTTTGACCCGTACAACATATTTTTTGATTCTTGATACTTGAAAAAGTTATACCAGGTGATATTTACTTTCCTTTACCCTAATTAGTTCTCTAACCATATATTCAAAAATTTGTCTTTCTTTGATTTTTTAGAGGATATTTGTTTTTTGTAAATTTCTTTATAAATACTCCTGCATTTTTTATATTGTATGTATAAAGGAAAACTATAAATAAAAAACCAAAGAGAGATTCCTAATATCTTGGCACATGGCCCCCCTTAATTTTATAAGGTTTTTTCCAAAGTTAAAGTGATGTAACAAGTAATCTTGCCGTGTTGAACTTGCGATCCATGTCCTGTACTCTTCCTCTCTTTTCAAAAGGACTATCTTTGGGAAATCAATATTTGGGAAAAAGACATAGATTGCTTGATATATTGCACATGCACAAAATTGGTTTGAGGGAATGCCCAAAAATTTTAAGATCTAATGGGTGTCTTAAGCTGAATGGGTTGACAAAGGGGTGAAAAAAAGGAAAGTAATACCTAGATGGGACTTTTGTCTGACTGGTTAAATCTATTAAATTAGGTGGGAGCAAAGGTACGTGAGACTGAATATTTGCTATTCATATATATCAGTAAGTGGAAAATTCAATATATGTTAGAGGGGAAAAAGAGGGAAAAAGAAAAAAGAATAGAAGGGGGAAAAAAATTGTTTGGCCATGGGGGAAGATTTTTGTGTGAGAATTAAAAAGTTGTTGTTACTTTAGTGAAATGATTTTGGAAATTTGTGAACCAAAAATTGTGATAAAAGGGTTGAGTATTTTACATTTCCCCGGGGGAAGGGAACCCCAGGGTTTAAAAGTTAAAAAATTTTACACTGAAGCAACCAATTAATGGAAAAATTTTGGGTTTTTTTTCATGGGGAGGGTTTTTCTCATGAGGGAAAATTTAGCCCTTTGAGTGTGTTTATAATAGGGATAAAGGGGTCTTCAATGGTTGTTTTTAAATTTTTCCATGTTGAGTATTCTTCTCATTTGTGGTATTTTATGTTTAGTTTTGTTGTGTTTTTTGGTCATTGGTGTTGTTGTTGGGGGTATATTAGGTCTTTTTGGGGGTGCATATGCTGTTGTATAGTAAATTTTTGTTTTTTTTGTCAGTCAGAGTAAATGTTGGTTAGTTGTGGGAAGGGGATTGGCAGTTATGTGGTAGAAATTTCCCATGGTAAATTTATTGTTTAGTAAAATTGTTGCTGTCTGCAGAATAAAATGTTGGTTAGTAATTACCGAAAAAAAAAAAATGTTTTAGTTTTGTAAGGGGATTATCTGGAAATTATGTGGTATGATTTCCCATGGGGAGTTATCTGGAATTATTTTGGGTATGAAATTACCCCATGGGGGATAGTTATCTGGAATTAGTTTGGGAGAGGGAGTTATCCAGGGGGGGTCCAAGAGCTAACAAGCAGGGGGTGAATGAACAAAAAGACGCCGGGAAAGGGGAAATCATGACCCTTGGTCGCTCCCTGAGGGGAAAAAAACGCATGAGCCAGAGGGGTGGGGAAGCCTGTCTCGACCCCTTTACAATCACAAACCCAAGGGGGGCACCGGCATCTTGTGGGGACTTGACCGACGGGGGGAAAATGGGGGAAAAGGCAGACCCCAGAACTGGGCCCTTAATAAAAGCCCCAAATTGGCTACCTTGCGGGAAATGATCACACCCCACTTTGCAAATCATCCCCGCAGAATCAGAAAGGGAACCACCTCTTCCAATAGACGCAAAAAGAAGGCCGGGAAAAGGGAAGATCCCTTTACTTTGCCCCTCACTTCCCATGTATTGCGCTTGGATTTTGAGGCTTTAACGATCCCACCCAAGGTTTCTGATTCAAACGGGTTTCAACGATCAAGAAAATATTTGGGTTATTGAGACCAAGGTCAATCCGAGGAAAGAAGCACTACAAAAATCATGGGCACACATGGCAGGTTAGAAATAAACACATCGGGCGGAAAAAAGTTGGGTTAGCATGGGGGCACATTGATTGGACCTTTTTAATGTTGAATCAGAGAGCCCCAATTCTGCATTTCAAATTAGTAAAAGAAAATTAAATTTTATCTTCCTAGCACCTTTTTACGCCCCCAAAAAAACAGAGTGAGCGAAGGGCCTTGGGAAAATTGTAAATATAGCTCCACCACCCACCCCCCTTTCCCTGGATAGTTCTTGGGGGTTTCAAACCACACTATCCCCATCTGAGAAACTAGGTGGGAGGCACACCCCTGGATGCAATGGTTGAATTCAAAATTGCTTCTCGCAAGCGGAGTTGGAAGACTTTACTACGTGGGTGATTTCTTACTTGGTCCAACCGTCAAGTGAGCAACCCCATCTTAAGAAAATGGATGAATCATGGGGAAACCAACAATGGGCCCCCCTACTGCCAGAAATCATGCAAATTCGCCCCCCAACCCTTTTGGACCATCCTTTATTGCCCCCTTGACACTTCACCCCCGCCCGAGGACTCCTTTAAGCTTCAATTCTGGATTGACCCCCCATTTTTTTTTCACATGTGGCAGCACATGGGGGTTAATATTCGGGGGTGCAAAAGTTTTCCCTCCCCGTAAACTCAAAATACTAAAGCACAGCTCGCAAACCCAGGAAAGCCTTTTGGACACCTCCCCAAATTCAGGTTGAGGGGAAAAAGTAATTTTTGGGGGTTGGGTGGAGAATTTTTGATGGAAAAAAAGGAAAAAAAACCTTATAAAACCTACTAAAAAACCCCCCTTCGAACAGTGAGGAATGTCTTATAAACAAAATCCAGGGGACTTGGTTAAAACTTGGAGATGGAAAACCCCTCATTCTTCCTAAAATTTTGAAAAACTCACAACCCCAGCCACATACTCACCTCTTGGTAGTAGGGGGGAGTCAGTGACACGGAGATTAAAAAAACTTGCGGGGGCAACACTTTCGGAAGCTCTAGAATGTCCCCCCTTCCTTTTAACTTAGGCCCTGTCAGAGAAATGGGCTCCGGGGAAACTAAGCCCCCAACAATGTAGGAGTTATTCTCCCTTTTAAGTGACGAGATCAAATGGGGGTTCTTCTCCCAAAAATCAAAGCACCGGGGGGCCCGATGGCTACAGCCAAATCTTCAAATCCACCTGGGGTTTTTTGGGAAAGACCTCTTGGGGCTTCAAAAGGGAAATTTTTGGTATCTGGACACTACTCAAAGAGATAAACTCTTCCCCTCTCTTTTGGTTCCTAAAGGGTTGCCAATCTCCAACTTGGAATTCCCTCCTTACCCCTGTAATGTCATCTAAAAGCCATATCTAAAGTCATAGCGAGGCATCAAAGAGTCCTTCATCCCCTTGTAGGGAGCGACAACGGCTTTTTCCCCGATAGAGTATCTCGGATAAATCTTCCTTGCTCAAAAACTACTGGAGGGTTTTCGTACTCAAACCAAACCCACCTAGAATGTACCCTAAAAAAGGGGACCTCCAGAAAACCTTCGACCGATAAATGGACTTTTTGATGCTACCCCCCAGTATGGGCTTCCCCCCCCCAACCCAAGTTCCCCGATCTATCAATGCATCCACCCATGTTCTCCATCCATTATGTGAGCTTTCGGGGTTTTTCCCTATTGGGGATCAGCAAGGTGATCCACTTCACCCTATCTATTTTGTTGGGAATGGGAAAACCTATCTTTCCCCCCTGGGGGCTAGCTGCGCACCCCCCAAATTTCCCTGACTGGGGATCAAGAAAAAGAAAAATTTTTTTGTTTTGATACCCTTTTATTTTAAAGGGAACCTCCATCATCTCCTTGATTAAATTTAACCCCGCAATTCATTCCATGTCAGGCTTGGGCGTTTAAAAACAAAAAAATACTTCTTCTCTATGTTCCCCCTGCAGTCAAGGAGGGTCCCTTTCCCCCACCCATACCGGAAGGCTCACTGCCAGTACGCTATTTGGGAATACCCCTCTCCTTTCCAAATAGCAAGACGATTTTTATGCCTTTTTAGAGCGAAAAGCATTTGGGGCTCTTCCTAAAAAACCCCAAAACCTCTTACCAGGGGATGCAAAATCATCAAAACAGTACTGTCTTCTTCAACTCCCTGGGGTAGTATATTCATGTTCCCCGTATTATAAGAAGAGGACGCTTGCTTAGGAACTTTCTCTGGAGTGGAACCCCCACATGACACTAAAGCCAAGGTCAGATGGAATGAAGTTTGCAAACACTTAAGTGTGGGGGCTCGCATCCCTGACCTCCATCTTTGGAAAAAAGCCACCAGATTAAGCCATTTGGCGCTCTGCAGGGAAGGGCCTAAAAACCCCCTGGCCTGAATGGGTACATTTTCCCCTTCCTGAAGGGGGGAAGTTTGGACACAAAAACCCCCCAGCAAAAATCTCCTGGGCAGGAAGAAACTGTGAAAAATCGACAATTATTTCCGGCCCTTCTTCCAAGGACCCCCAACAATGGGCTAAACCCTCTCCCTCTGGCTGACTTCTGGCTCCAAAAGGCCCTTGGGTCAGGGGCTTCAGTGCTCGGGAAGGATAATACCGGCCCCCCACCTACACCAGCTTTGTTCCTCATGGAAAGGGAATAACAGCGCATCCCTGAGGCATGCTCAATTGAACATCTAGAACCTGCCTCCCCTTTTTCCCAAACAATGCTAAAGACTACCTTCGAGGATCCATTCCAAACCGGGGGACTACACAACCAGAGTGGGTATGATTTCCCCTTTCCTTGGTAGCCCCTGGACGAAGGTTTATGGAATAAAAATCAATCCCTTGACACTCGTTTATCTGTGGCACCGGCTCCACCAAACTAACCCCCCTCGACAAATTGGGAATTAGGGGGATGCTCTTCACCAGTGCTTCCTTGCGCGGGCCCCGAAAATACCCCCCCCCCCTTTTTCAAAGGGAGTTACTCTCGCTCCATATGGACAACGGTTTGTGACCACCTTTATTGCCCCCCACATTTCCATAATTGGCAAAAGGGGCTACATGTTACTATTTTCCTCAAATGGTCCCTCCACAGACTTCAATAGAAGATGGTGCACTACTGCTTCGGGATATTGCATATGGAGAGTCAACAATGCACGTCTAGGGAATCACATCCCTAACTGGGGTTCAGTTTTAAAAACCCAAAATTTGGCTTACACCTCTTATTTTAATGCTTTCCCTGTGCCCTTTGCTTCGTTTTTTTTTATGTTGTCCTATGACTTTTTGTAAATTTCCCAGCTCACGATTGTATCGTTTTGGGTTTATAAAATTCACCTTATTCAAAAAAAAATTACCCCATGGTAATGCTCCAAATCTGTTGAACAAAAAGGGTATACCCTTCATATGAGAAAGTTTTTAGAAGTTTTGTCTCCCCAAAAATTTCCTAACAGATCTGGGTTTTTCTTTAAGTAGCCCTAAAATTTTTTCTCAAGATAGGCAAGTTTGGTAGGAAGGGGGGAAAGGCAGAAGTGTGAAAAGGGAAAAGTTTATTATGAGTCGCCCATTTTAGGTCTTAAGTTTTGATCCGTAATGTATTTTTTAAGCTATATTGCTTTTAAAATTTTTTCCAAAACCTTGGGCTTTCAAAAAAGCAAGGAATTGAGCCAATTTGGTCAATGGCTATTTTTTAATGGTTTTGATTTGGGCCCCATCCTATTAACCCCCTGGGGATAGCACTTAATTTATTACAGTTTGTTAAATTAAATGGGGATGAATTTTCAATGGAAGCTATTTAGAGGTATCATGCAGGAAAGGGGTTAAAAAAACAAAGAGCATGCATCAAGGGGGTTCAAACCCCTTTCTCTTTCTCCTGTGTTGAGTGAATTTACATTTAAGCGAACCATCTAATATTGTTTTTTAGGGGGGTGACCATCGAAAAATACATCTTTATACAAATGTGGGTTGCAGGTATTTTGGGGTTTTCTTTTTTTCTCCCGCCTTTTAAATTTATCTTCATGCAGTATGCTTTTATTTTCCCAACCTTTTATCCCTTTTAGGTTGGAAAGCAGAATTTTGATTGTTGATTTTGTGCTGCATAATATCTGTACTTTCTCTGAAATTATATGGGGGTTGCCTCACGGGGCTTGGGGCTGGAATGGTAGTGGGTTTTATCCGCTTCAAAGAGGCATATTATTCTTTAAAAAATTTTATGAGCTGTTTTTTATGCGACATATTGAGAAATAGATGGCTAATTTACTAAGGAAAAAAGTAAGTTTTGCTAATCCTAATTGTCTGGTGATATAAAATTGCGGCAACTTCACTTTTCCTTGACTGTACTCTTCGCTTTTGGTTTACTGGATTATCAAGTTTGGGTTTCGTATTTCTTTGACTGCCTTCTTTTTAAACTGCACAGGGTTGGTTGGATGTGCTCGCACGCATTGCTAAACAGTATTTCCCCAAGGTTTTTTGGGTGCTTCTTTTTCCCTTTTCCCCTCATTATTTTTTTTCCTTTTCAATTTGTGACAACCTATTTTGGCGGGTATGGAACTTTAGAAGTTTTATGTTATTTTCAGTTCCAATTTTTTTGCCTTTCATGTTTCATTTTTGGGGCCCGTTAGATTCCATTGGGTGTGCATAGTTTTACTTGTATATGCATCATCTAGGTCTGATATTTTCTTTGTAAATGCTGGTTGGTTTATGGTCTAATCAGCAAGTCTGTAAGTCATTGTTGTTGACTTGAACAAGCATAGGATGTTGTTTTTTCTGCCAGATTGGGGCAATAAAGTTCTTTTCTACTGTGTACATTCAATCTCTGGAATTGTAAATTACATATACCCCATTCAGATTATCATGTAGGTCTAAGGTTTGATTTATTGATACCCACTTGACTTATAGTACTAACCGGTAATACTGTATATCATTATCATTGAACTTGAGCAAGCATAGGGGTTTTTGATTTCCATATGGGGAGAGACAAAATGCTTGACAGCTGTGTTGAGAATGCGAAATGTGATACTGGCATCATAAAGTATGCAGCTGTTGTTGTGTTCCATTTGTTTAAACATATTTTACATATATTCCAGTTATCACCTAGATCTGAAGTTGGATTTATAAGTGGCTGATTAACTCAAAAGTCTGGTCCTTAATATGCTGAAGTTGAGCAATTATATGGTTTTTTATTATTGTCAGATAGAGGAGATGATATACTCGACAACTGTGTTAAGAATGTGAAATTTAATCACAGCATCATGGATTATGCTGCTGTTCCTCATGTCCGTGAACTTTATTGGACAAAATCCTGGCCCCCAGAAGTAAAATTAGAAGGTTCTGCTTCCGAAGGAAGGTATCATATGTACCTGATAAATGATCTAAAACAGTTGAAATTTTCATTGTTTGTTATTAGAATCATCAATTTCTGTGCCCCTAATATTTAATTTATATGACGATTTTTTAAGATACTCTTGGACTCTAGCGGAAGTTGAAGAAGTTGGGAAAGCCTCAGTACTTTTAGCTGCTGATGTGATTTACAGTGATGATCTGACTGATGCCTTATTTGATACTTTAAAAGCATTAATGTCTCATGGATCTGCAAAGGTATATATATGAATTGTAAAATTGCTATTTGCTGCCAACAAGAATTATATGGATGGGAAAGAAAAGATATGTTCTCGAACTTCCCTCATTGCAATAAAAGCTTTCTCCTTGTTACCTTTGCTTAATTGAGGAAATGTGCAATTTCTGACACACTTGTTAGATATTTTACTTGAGACACTGGTGTATTAGGAATCTAGAATTTGTGAGTTTTTTTTATTTATTTGGGCAACTGACAAGTGCATAGGTAACACAATCATTTCAATCAAGATAATAAATTGCTTTCATGCTACTTTTATAGTTTTTGATTGATGTCAAGTTATGGTTTGAGTAGATGGGGATGCCATTGGAGCAGGCTCAGGATAGACTTTATAAAACCTTAACTGCTCCTATAGGGTAACATTTCTCAAAAACCTATAAAAAACTTATAGGGTTTTTACTCTATTTATCAAAACTTGATCCTATAGGATTATGAATCTTGTAGGGGGACGAATTGAGTTTTTTTAGAGTTCATACAAGATAAGGATAAAAAATAATAGAAGGTAGTTAGATAATATTAAAAATTATGTTTACTAATTTTATATATAAATAAAATTTACAAATTAAATATATTATACAGTGTAAAACTAGTGTATAATATATGTTATGTAGGTTAAGAACAAATATCGTTGTTACTATATTATTTTTTATCAAGTTAGATATCCTATAATAACCCATCTAGTTGCATCCATACGAGTAGATACATTTCTTCTTTTCATTGAATTATTGTGATAAGTTGCATCTAACCTTTTATTTGCCTTCCTATCCTATGTATTGGACATGACATTTTGATTTCAGATACTATACTTGGCATTGGAAAAGCGATATAATTTCAGTCTTGATGACATGGATGTCGCTGCTAATGGATACTCCCACTTCCTAAGTTTTCTGAATAACAAAGCAGGTCAGTCTGTGAGGCGGATATGCTTGGTTTAGCTTACAACATCAGTTTCGTGACATTAAATTGGTTTTGGGAGAAGGTGAGTTACATCACCAAGAGCCAGTGCAGGTTTTGTGGGCAGACGCATTGATCTTTCTAAATTCCCCAATATGTTGGAGTATGATAGAGGAAATGATATCGAGATCTGGGAAATACGGTACTTAAGGATTTTGTAAAGTTCAAACAATTTTTTGGAAAAAATATATTGGGG
>JBBMOL010001241.1:0-44637 GCA_037954665.1 Laguncularia racemosa
AACCTACACAATGGCTCCCCGTCTCAAGTTTCTAGGACGGTCCGGGTTCGACCGCATCTACTCACACAAATATATGTATGCATGCAAAACCCCCACGGTAAAGAAACTAAAATCTAACTAAATCCTGCAAAGTTAGTAACAAAGTAATGATTGAAACACATTTTTCTTAAAGAGAACAACTTGGAGAGATTCAGGTAGCTAGCCTGCTGGTATTGATATCCCCAGTGGAGTCGCCATCCTGTCGAGTCTAATTTTTGAATTCCCATTCCTAATCCGATCTAGACTAGACCCTATGCTCATCTAATGTAGATCCTCGACTTGAGTTAGGAATTTCGTTTGATTTTTGGAGTCGCCACCCAACTGTTGTTGGGAAAAAGTGAATTAAGACTAAAGGAGCGGATTAGTCTTAATTTGGACTACTAGTCGTCGTTATTCCTTCTTCTCGTTTTTATGAGAAGAGAGAAAAAGGGAAAACCAGAGTTTCTAAGTCTGGAGGCTAACCTATTAAAACCTATACGGTTACCACCTAATCTCCTAAAATTGTTCATCTTTAGAAATGTGTTTCATTGTGTTTCTGTTAATTTTTGTTATGTCTTTGAATTTATTTTAGAAAAAGGATTTTTCATTTATTTTATGGGTTGACCCGAATGGGTGCCTACATACCTGCTACTCAGGATCAAACAAGCCGTAGTTCGCTTTTCTGAAAATCTTTAGTGTGTTGGTGAATTTTAATTTTGAAATTTCTTTCGATTTATGTTCTTACCATTTTTGGGATTTTTCCTAAAAAAACTCTAAGCCTAAGCTTGATTTCATTCTGAAAATGATTTTGTAGGGAAAACATCAATTTTGATTTATTTGACGAAAATGATTTTTCTAAGTGCTAAAACTTATTTATTTATCTTTTTATGATTTTTTATGATTTTTCTTGTTATTTTTGTGATTTTTGATTTTTGTTGAAAATTTTATCCTAAGTTTATTATCTATCCTATTTTGAAATCTAAAACTTTACTATTATTTTCCTAATATTTTTATTGTTTTTCTTCATTTTATTATTTTTATTTTTTTTTATTTTTTTATTTTATATTATTAAATCCTAAAAAACCTAATTTCTACATTTTCCTATTTATTGAAAATAGAAGTAAATAAATAACTAATAACTAAATAACAAAAAAACAACAAAAAAAATAACAATAATAACCAATAATAAATTTAGAATAAATAAACAAACAAAATAAATAAAATAAATAAAAAAATCCGGAAAATCCGACTTACTTGGATCCGGGTCGGTGCGCGGGTCGGGTCGACTCGGGTCGAATCGGATCGGTCGGACACGGCGGCGGGGTTGGCTCGTTCACGGCATTCCGGCGGTCCTTTGCGGCGGGTGAAGTCTCGAATCCTAGCTTCTTGAGGGTGCTGAATCCGATGGTGGTGACGGTTTACTCTCAGAACGTCTCCTTGCGGTGGCTCAACTCCGATCGGCGGTCGCAACTTCGGGTTTCCTCCGATCTACACTCTTTTCTCTCTCTCTCGCAATTCTGATCTCTGCTCTTGCTTCCTCATCTCCTCCTCTATTTATAGGCGCTTGAAACCGAGCTGGATAAGCTCGGATTTCCTCCGATTGAAGCTGATCGGATTTTCGGTTGAAAAACCAACTCCGATTCGTGCCCATCCAACGATTTGTTGCGATTTGATTTTAATTAGATAATGTTTATCTTATTTTTGTTGAAGATCTGTTGGATTTGTGCAAAAAAAATCGAATCAAAACGGCTGAAATACGAATTTTTTCTTCGTCGGCGATCTCGGGCTCGAGGTAGGAGACGATCACGCGCCCGGCGCGTGCGTTTCTTCAAGCCAATCAGATGCTGCCACGTGTCCTGGATAAGTCGAAAAATTGCAAAACGCGGAAACTGCTTCCTCCGCGATTCGAACGTCTGACCGAGCCCCCCCGCGCGCGCGCCTAGCCATGGTCCGGACCAGCTGGGCTAGCCCACTTTCGCGATTTTATTTATTTTGCAAATTGCATATATGCAATGCAATTTTTCTATTTTTTTGAAATTTCAAAAATTTGTAAAAATTGTTTATTATTCATTATTGCTATTTCCGAAATCATTTTTCAAAATTGAAGTGTTTTCCTATTTATTTTTATTTTTTGAACATTTTTATTATTTTATGCTAAATTAGGGAAAAATTTGTAAAAATTGAAAATTGATTATTATTGAAAATTATTGACTCCTAGGGCAAAAATGGGGTGTTTACAAACATTAAACACTTTTGAGAGGCACCTCTCTTGGTTCTTCAAGAACTAAATCGAACTTATCGGATTGATTTCCGTGGCGTTCATCCCGACTTATCAATCGGTCTTTTATCCCGATTGTAGCGTCTTCACTTTATACCAAGGTTCTTGTCTCGCTTATAGACAACGGGTCGCGGTTTCCACTTTAGGTGTTTGGGCGTCTTAGGCAACGAATTTCCGAACGTATTGGTATTGGGTTTCGTCACGGGTTGGCGTGGTTCGTATCATGGCATCTCTAGCATTCTTTGAATATGCTAATCTGTGGTGGGATAAATTACAAACTGAGAGATGTAGGGCGGATGAGGAGAAAGTGCGTTCATGGGCCTTGATGAAAAGATTGATGAGATGTAGATTTGTGCCAGATTACTATAAACAAGAGATGTTGATGGAGTTGCAATCTTTGAGGTAGGGTAAGAAAAGCATAGAAGAGTATGTAAAGGAGTTTGAGACACTAATGGCAAGGTGTGATATTAAGGAATCATCAAATGAATCCATAGCTCATTTCATCAATGGGTTGAAGATGGACATTACCAATGTAGTGGAACTCCAGCATTATCAGACTCTAGAGGATGTGATTAAATTAGCCAGTCAGGTTGAGTGGCATCAGCGCAAGTGGGATCAGAAATGGCAGGATCAGAAATCATATCACCACCATAAGTCAGATGTTGGTAAGAGGGAGAAGGAAAGGAAGGAAAAAGGAAAGGCAGTCGCTAGTGAGGTTGTTAACCAAACACAACAAAAGAAGAGCAAGGATATGAAATGTTTTTAGTGTTTAGGACTTGGCCATATTGCTTCTTAATGTCCCAATAAAAGGGTTATGGTCATAAAGGGTGACAAAGTTGAGAGTGAGGAAGAAGAACAGAAGGGTACTGAGGTAGAAGAGGAAGATGAAAACATTATAGCGAATCCAGTACAGGGAGACTTACTATTGGTTAAGTAAGATGAAGCTGTTCCTAATCAGAGAGCCAATTTATTTCATATCCAAGGCATAGTGCAGGGGAAGACTTGTTTGATTGTGGTTGACACAGGCAGTTGCACTAATGTTGCTTCAACAAGTTAGGTTACTAAGTTGGGTTTATAGGTGGAGCAGCATCCAAGACCTTATGCACTTCATTGGTTGAGTCCACAGGGAGCTGTTCATGTACACAAACAGGTTCGTGTTCCACTAATTATTGGTGATTATACTGACGAGATTGTTTGTGATGTAGTTCCCATGGAAGTTACACACTTGATTCTTGGAAGACCTTAGCAGTATGACCTCAGAGCTAAGTATGATGGATACACCAATGAGTATACCATTCAACAACAGGACAAAGCATACAAGCTTCTTCCTATGAGTCCAATTGAGGTACAACAAACAAGGTTGATTTACCTTAAGAAGCCCAAGGGAAAGAGGAGTCTGTTTATGTGGTCTAGCAGGATGGACGATACAGATTCGAGGTTGAATCTTTTTCAACATGGAGGGAATGATATGATTCTAAGAGCTAAGATACGACCACCAAAGAAATCAAAGTCAATCCGAGCTATAGGTGGCAGTATGGGGTCCCAAAAAAAGAGGACATAAGCGTCGGGAGGACCCCATGTGAAGTTCAGCTAGCCTTAAGTCGGCCGAATTAACTTCAAGGCCGTTGGCCTTAGTGCCGGCTTACATGTAGGCCACCGGCCTTGAATGACCTCGCACAATTTTATTAATATGTCCTTAGGTTATTTTTAGGTATGATATAAATAGTGGTCTTTAGGTATTTCGAGAGAAGGTTATTTTTTTTGAACAGATAAACACTTTGAGTGTGTGTGAATCCTCTTGGAGAGTTCTTGAATATTGAGAATTTGATTTCACTTTATTCTAGTTGTTCTTATCAAATTCTTGGTTCCTATAGAATTTGTGGCGAACATGGTTATTGAATTCTTGGAATTCTTTAACCTTAGTGATTGATTTATAGAACGTGGTTTCTATCGTTCTATGATTTGATTGTGAATCAGTTTAATTTTATCAATCTTGGCATCTATAGATTGGTAATTTTATCCATATCCTTGTTTTTAATTCTTTAGTACCAAAATCCAAAAAACCCTAAAATTTGTAACATTTGATTGTTATTGGAGATTTGATTTGTGTGAAGTGTTCCGTATCATCAGAGCAATTCGTATCACTCCACTTAGGCTTCACATACCCATGACACAATTGTAGTCACGGCAACAATAAGTAGAAGCAATAATAAACACTTCTCCAAATAGTAAGTTAATGATTCCAACTAAGCAAGATGTGTTTAAAGCAAAAATACATAATAACTTCTACACTTTAATGTTTGCTTTTAAAATTCGAAACTTAACCACTACAATACTGTTCACTCACAGCATATACACCCACATATAACCATGGTGCAACAACCTTCCCACTACAACACACACAATACACTACATTGTAACCCTTCACTCACACACTCACTTACGATGCAACGCACTGATAAGTATAAATTAAAACTTGTATTTTAGATGAATTCTACTTGTTTGTGTAATAAGTTGATGCTATCTTGAAGAATTTTGATACTTAAAAGAGAAATATTTTAGTTTCAGGGATGAGGACCACTATTTTGAGAAGAGATATCAACTTGGATTGAAATCGGAGAAGAATACACGAAGAAAATTGCTCTTTGGAAGAAACAGGGGAAGTACATGGGCGTGTATTTCCAGAGCACGGCCGTGTGTCTAGCTTGAAAAAAGAAAAAAACAGAAGGTTACACGGTTTAAGTATCCGGCCGTGTATAACCATGGGTTGAGACCGTGTATATAAAAAGAGTTGGCCGTTTCAGAAGATTTTAGGGTTTCATGCATATATATACTCTCATTTTTCCAGAAAAGAAAGGTGAGTGTGAAAGGGGGAGTACCAAAGAGGAGGCCGAAGGGACGCAAAAGAGAGGCTAAAGGGACGAAAAACAAGAAGATGACACCGAAGGGCTCATGCACAAGGGTTTTCTCTTTCTTTTTCATTCTATTTCATTGAATTGTAAATTGAAAATCATGAGTGGCTAGTTATTTCATACCCAAACCTTATGAATTCTAATTGTCATGAAATATGGGATTGATTGCATAGTTAATGAATAGTGGAATTTCTGAATTTATTCATGTTGTTTATGTAGTGTTGCTAATTTGATGTATGGCCAACATTGAATTTGTATTGATTTCTTAGAAGATGATTGGAAAATCTCTTGTTTGAATAGATCTTACATGAATAAAGGAATTCGTATGTAATCTAGGGATAGAGAACGTGAATTTTCCGTATTAGATTAAATTAGATAATTCGATCTAATTGAGGGTTCAAGAGTGTTAATGCAATTCTAATCGTTTTTTTGATAGAAGAAGGATCTTTATCAAAGTGATTAGGGTTAGGAGCTAATGAATCTGGGAAGAACATTGGCTTAGTGTTAGATACTCTGAGGTTTAGAGATAGCCATTGCTCGTTAACTAATTTATTGAAAGGGTAAAGTTGCATGACAATTAGAGGAGTAGTAAGGGTAGGGTATGTTCTTAGTTATCGGATTAATAATCAAGTTATTGTGTTATTTTTAATTGCTATAGGTTTTGTTAAGTATTCTTAATTTAATCTAAATCTTTTGAATTTGTGCAGTTAGATAGTCAATTTAGAGTTATTATTGGTACTTGTTGATCCCTAAGGATACGATACCCGAACACAATTCTATACTATTACAATCGATAGGTGCACTTGCCTATTTGATCGTAATAGAGTGTCATAGAAAAAGGGATTTTTAAATTTGTGTGATTACGATCATCAACACGCACACACACTTCACCCCTCTTCCAATCACGGCAGCAACAACACAATTGCAACACTTAATGAAGCTTCTCCACAAATGGTAAGAAACAATTCAAAAATATTCAAATTGTATTAAATCAACACTACACAATAACTCTTCAACTTAATGATTGTTTTTAAATTCAAATAGTTTCCAAATCCTCCATGCAAGAAGAAAATCTGGAAATGTAAATTGCACTCCTCAATTGCGAAACAACAAACAAGAAAATATACTTCTCTTCTTCCACAAATAATGTACTTTCAATTATGAAAATAGACAAGAAATACATTTCCCTTCTTCCCCTTCTTCTCACGGCAAGATGAAGATCACAAAGATTAACTAAGAAATTTCCACTTCCACTTCCGCAACAACAATGTTTAACACAACACAATTACAAGTAACTACTTCAATTCCACTTCAACAATTCCAATTAAGAAATGAAAATTAAAGAACCCTAATTTCCAATTGAAGTTTATGTAAATCCCTTCTCCAAAACCTTTGCTTTGATACCAAAAAAGATTATGTGCCTTACAAATTGAAATGCAAACACATCCACAAATGGTGTGATAAAAAAAATTCCAATCAATAATGACGTGATCAACAATTCACCAATGATCCCTAACTTACGAGAATTCAAAGTCTTGATGCTAAATTGAAATATGGAACAAAGCAATTGTGTAAGTAGCAATGGTTCACAATAGAAATGAACTAGAAGTCCACTCAAATCAAAATGATTCAAATCCGAAATGGATGAACCCTAATTCGCATAGATAACAACAAGTAACCAACAAATTGCACCTAGATATGACACACTAAATACAATTTGAAAACAACAAGAGAAAGATTGATATTACTCATAATCTACTTAAGTTGATCTCTCTACAATTTCACTTGTGAAATTGATAAGATACTTTTTTCAAGCAAGGGACTACCCTCACCATAAAGAAAGTGTTTAATTTAAAAAATGTTCAAAAGCTCCCTCTAAACCCTTTGCTCTAATTAGGGTAAAAATAACACAAAAATCACAAATAAGCCACTTGTGGCCTGTTCCAAAAGTAACAAATTATAGGTACAATTGATCTTCAAGTGACTTGTTCTTCACTTCAATTGAACATATTGTAGACCATTGATGTGATTCCTAGAATGTCCCACAATTTGATCCTTAGTGCATGTTATTTGGCCATCTTGTAAAAGTCGATAAACATACTTGCTAAAGTGTAAAGATAAAGCATTATTAGATAAAACATGGTAATATGTGGATTTCTGGGCTCATTTATCCAATTTAGGTTTCGTTACTACTAGAACCATATGGTTGATTCCCATTACCCGAGCTTCAACACACCTCTTCGATACATACATCTCTTCCTTTTTGAAGCATTGGCAATTGTTGTTAACATTGGTCATTAAACTTTCCCTCCAGTTGTTCACATTGTTGTCTTTTGTCTTCAAGCTTCCCTTATATCTCTCGTAGTGCTACTTCTATCTCTTCCATATAAATTCTTCTATGTAAAGGTTTCCCAATGGCTGGTGGTCTGTATTCTCTATTAGGATGATAATCAGTCCATGTGTTTGCACCCATAAATTTATCAACTATCTCCTTTGAAGTCTTAAGATTATCCAAGGATTAAGATTCTTGATACATTTTGACCATATCCTCCTAAATTATTGATGATAACAATATACAATGTAAACATAATGGAAATCTAGATAGAAACATGAAACATGGTGACAATGTTTATTTGTAAATTAACCCACAAACATACCTATTCATAGGCAGCTTATCAGGAAATCTAACCACCACTACCATCAATGATGGGAATCAAATCACGACTCTTACAACATTGTTTAACGTAGGAATCAAAGTGTAAGAACCGAAGGTAGACGCCTTTCAGCCGGCGATAAAGGTTGGTGATGGGAATCTACCTAGCAATCTCGATGGTCAGGGAACTTGATTTGAATGATGATCTAAATCACTTGCATGTATACATTTTTCTTTATCTAATAAAGTTTGAATAGTAATCTATCAGGTACAATGATCAGTCTTCACAAGATGGCATATGACCTACATTGTTGATCAAATTAGGGACATCATCGAATTCACATCCAATAGCCCACCGTGATCAACATTGACTCGATGAACTGGCTCTTTGAAGATTATTATCTTTTGTACTTGTAATTTATTTGGAACCATTTATTTTGTAAGCTTTTTGGGACATTTTATTTGGTTATATTTGTGGATTTAGGACTGGCCACTAAAGTGGCATAGATGTAAGTATTTTGTCATTTTAACCTTAAGTGGAGTAAGTATAAATACTGGCTAAAGTAGGGTTTGTAGGAGCTAGTTGAGAGATAAAAAAATTGTTGCCTCTTTTACGTGCGAATTAGGGTTCCATGCTATAAATTTCATAAGACTCTTATCAATTCTTCAAGGATTTTGGCGAGTGACAACTTAAGCATTTGTGAGTAATATCAAATTCCTAAGTTGATTCCAATTCATGCTAGTGTGTGATACATAGTTATTATTTAGGTTATTCTTATTTGTTCTTGTTATCATGCCATTTTAGGGTTCATTTCTATCATTGGATGTCATGCAATTTTAGTGGAATTGGATCCTAAATTGTATTGTTAATTGTGATTATTCGATTGCTAGTGGAATTATCAATTGCATAGAAGCCTTTTTGCTTAAGAGATTCACACCATTCTTTTGTAATTCCGTGATTGGATTTTCCATTTGATCTTGTGTTGTGTGCTTGATCCTATTGAGCACATCATCATTTAGTATCAAAGCTACTTTTTTTACAAATTAGATTCATAAGGGATTAAGGTTCACGTCACTTGTGGACTTAGATTTAGTGATTGAAGTTGTTTCAATTGGTTCCATGTATGTTCTTAGATCCTTCAATCTTTTAGGCACATCATCTTTTTGGTATCAAAGCACAAGTTAAGAGAAGGGATTTAGTGTTGGTTAAATTCGTGATCTTCATTGTCAACTAGGTTTCTTCACTTTTTGATTCGAAATTGTGTGTGTTAAGGATTGAGTTGCTTAATTGTATTGTTGAAAAGTTGAAATTTGCTGCTTGTTGAAGTGGAATTGGAGGTCTTGTTGTAGCTAATTGTTGTTGAAATTTTCTATGAAGGGAAAGAGTAAAAAGTGCATTTCTTGATTCAAAATTTAGAATTAGGAAGTACCTCAATTGTGAAGAAAGTGGAAGTGTAATCCTTGCTTGTTTGTTTTGGATATAGGGAGTACAATTATGCATTTTCATAATTGAATTGCATGGAGTATGATAGGAATCAAAATCCGTCAAAACCTATCATTAGGGCAAAAGCCAAAGCATTTCAAATCTTGGCGATGAGGGCCCATTTTGAGCACATCGACCCCGGAATTACTTGTTTACTAACCTCTTTTCTCTTATTCATGTATTGTATATTCCAACATGCACACTTATCATGCTTTACAGGGTGATGCACAAACTCACTAAGACTCAACTTGTAGGTTATCCATAGACCGACCTAAACCGGCGATAAGCTAGGCCGATGAACCCAATGAAAGAGCTAGCATGATGAAGACTATTTTTATTTGTAATTATTTCTTTAGACTATTTATGTGTAAGCTTTTGGGACACTTTTTATTTGGTTATAATTGAGTTTTAGGATCGGCTACCCTAAAAGTGGCATAGTTGTAATTTTGTGGACTTTTTAAACCTAAAGGGAGCAACTATAAATATTTGCTTAAGTAAGGTTTTGGGAAACTTTGGGCAAAATTTTCAGAATAGACACACTTTATGTGTTGAGGGTTAGGGTTGCCTAATTCCACAAATTGCTCTTATCAATTTCAAATCCTAATTTGAGGTTGTGGCGATTGGCTTCAAGGCTAATTTGTGAGTAATATCAAATTTTCCTTGTTGCAATTTCCTTTTCATCACTAGTGAGTTGTATCTAGGGTTGAATTAGATTTGCTATTGATTGAATAAGATTACATTTGTAATCAATTTCATCTTGTTACAATTGATAGGTTTTAGCCCTTAAGTTTTAACCTTCAATTTAGCTTCATTTGAAACGAAGATCACTTTGTTGGGAAAGTAGATCTTTGAATTAGTTCTTGTTTTTTTGTGTGTAATTCACGTGGCACTCATTTGTATTTAGTGTTGTTTGAAGGATTTTATCCTTGTGGAATTGTTACTTTACAAATTAGAGCATTTGGATTTCATTGCTCTCCATTAGGGTTCACGCAAATTATTAGGGTTTTGAGTCGAAATTGGTCAACTACATTGAGGTTTATAATTTGTTCCAATTGCATGTGCTTAACTCCTAATTTAGGCACATCTTATTTGGTATCAAAGCTGAACATATTTGGTTCATTTCAATCTTGATCACGTGGTGTTGAGGAATTGGTTATAAACATTGAGATTTGATGCCATTGTTCATGTGATTGGAAGCTAGTTTGATTGACATTGTCTAATTATCTTTCAAATTGGTTTTGCATGTGCTTAGACTTGGTTTTAGGCACATTAGAGTATATGGAAATTGTTTGATTTTCAAAACAAACATTAAGTGGTAGAAGTTATTGTGTTTCATTTGAATTTGAAAGTTACTTTTTACCAATTGTGGAAAGGTTGCAATAAGTGAAGCAATTTGAATTTGAATGTGTGTTGCCTTTTTTGTATAAGTTACGGTATGCAATTTGTTTTTGAAGTGGAGAAGTGCAACATGAATTGTATGTGTGTGTGTTGCACCGTGAGTGAAGGGTATGTGTGTGTAGCGTTGTATGTATGTGTTGAGTGAAAGAATTGCAATGTGGTGTAAGTAGTGGTGGTGAGTTGATTGCACCATGAGTGAAAGGTGTAAGTGGTGGTGTGAATTGTGCATCTGTGTGTAGTGTAAGGTGTTGCACATTGTGGTTAATTGTGGTGTGAAATCGTGGCAAGAAAGGAAGGCTGGAGTAGTGAAGTGTAAATTCAAAAACAAACATTAAAGTGTGAAAGTAATTGAAACTCATTACTTAAACACTTGTTAGTTGAATTTAATAACTTAACTACTTGGAATTGAATATTTGTGCTTCATTTATTTGACTTTACTTGAAGTACCAAAAACTACTTAATTATGTTTTGACTTCTTGCACCGTGGATATATAATTGTGTATGTGTGGTTGTTTAAATGTGCTATTGTTGTTGAAGGAGTGTGCTACTAATTGTAGGATTGTAATTCAACAAATCACAAGAATGTCGAATGACAGTGTAAATAGGGGAATTGGCGATGAGGCCACTAGCCAGGTTGGTGGAGGATAGGGTCATCAAACTGCAGGTAAAAGAACCTTGGAAGATCAACTTTAGGACCTGACTACCATTGTTGCTACACTAGCAACAAGGATTGATAGGATGGCAATGCCACAACTACCAATGGTAAATCCTTAAGAACCACCAAGAATAGCTCCACAAAACACCCAGAGAGAAGGAGTAGTGGGAAGAAGAATAGAGGAGGATCATCATCCTTATATAGAAGAGAGGGATGATAAATTTAGGGTTAATCCTTACCAAATAGGGATTTCAAGCCACTTAGGGGTTTAGAGTATGTGAAGCTGTAGATACCTTCCTTGGATGGTAGGGGTTTAGCAGATGACTATCTAAACTGGGAGGATAACGTTGAAGGCCTTTTTAAGTGCTATGAAATCATTGACAATACCCGAGTTCGACTTGCTGCTATTAAGTTCATGGGGTATGCCACCTTATGGTAGAAGAATTTGGTGATCAATAAGTGTTAGGATGGAGAGGCCGAAATTCATACATGGAGGCATATGAAGAGGGTTTTGAGGAAGAGGTTCATTCTTGAACACTAAAGGTGGGAACTGTTTATGCGTCTTTAAACTTTGATGATGGGAAATTTTCCGGCACCATCAATGCTTTCAGAACTAGATTTAGATGATGATCTAAATCACTTATATTTTACTTCATTACTTTTATCTAATAAGTATTTGAGAAAATAATCTTACAGGTACAATAATAATTCTCCATGGATGCTAACATGTCTTACACTAGTTGATGGTCACGGGACATCATCAGATTTGCAATTAAAGGCCCGCTGCAATTGTTTCCATTTCAAAGCATTGGCTCATGAAGATTTATGATATTTTGTACTTTGTAATTGCTCTATAGACTATTTTATGTTGCATTTACTTTTAGGACACTTTCATTTTGATTGTAATTTTCATTTAGGACCAGCCACCCTAAAAGTGGCATAGTTGTAATTTTGTGCATTTTCTAACCCTAAAGGGAGCAAGTATAAATACTTGCTTAAAGTAGGGTTTGAGGAGTCCATTTTTTGTTTTTTTAGATTAGAACATACACTTTACGTAAGGGAATTAGGGTTCTTCCTAGTTTAATTTCTCTTATCAATTTCAATCCCAAGAATTGGAATTATGGCGAATGCAACAAAGGGAAATTGTGAGTCATATCAATTTCTTATTGTTATGTTTTCTTTTCATCTCTAGTGAGTCATATTTAAGGTTGGATTAAAGTCTTCTTGGTTAGATTTTTTGATTGCATTTGTAATCAAACTATCATTGCATAATTGATTGGTTTTTAGCACTTGTTAATACCAACAATTTGTAACTATACTTGTGGCTTGGAACTTCTTTGTTGTAAGGTGGATCATGGTTTGATTTGTATATTGTTGATTGGGATTCTCTTGGAATTAAGTTAGTTAATTGATTCAATTGAGGATTATCATCTTTGTGGATTTCATTTCCTTGATTTTATCATTTGATTCATCATTCCTCAATCAGGGTTCACGCAATTTTTGTCCCCTTTGAATCAGTTTGATCTTGTGAATTGAAGTTGTTCCTTTGGTTCATTTACATGTGCTTAGACCTTGGTTTTAGGCACTTCATAATTTGGTATTAGAGCTATATCATATTTAGATTTAAGATTGAACAAATCCTAATTGAAGAATTGGTTACATTTATTGGAAATTAACGCTATTGTTCATGTGATTGAGACTAGTTTGATTGTCTTTCAAATTTTTTTTGCATGTGCTTAATCTTGGTTTTAGGCACATCATAATTTGGTATCAGAGCTTATGGTTATGAGAAGGGGTTATTTGATTTTTGATTTTTGGAAATTTAGGGTTCTAAAGTTTACATTTTGATTCCGAAATTGAAAGTGGAAAATTGAATTGTTTATGTGATTATTTGAAGTGGCATGATTATCTTGTTTGGGAAGTTGAATTTGCTACTTGTTGAGTGATTTTTGAGTACTTGTTGAATCCTCTTTGTTATGGACTTTACCGTGAAGGAAAGGGGAAAGATAGTGCATTTTTTGAATGCAATTTCGGAAGTGCAATTGTGTGGGAAGAGAATTGTGATTCTTACATTGTTTGAATTTGGAATTGGGGAGAGCATTTGCAATTTCCAAATTTGAGTAGTGTGTAAGAATGGAAGTTATTTGATTTTCAAAACAAGCATTAAGAGTGAAGGAGTTAATGTGTGTTTGTTTGAATTTGAAAATTACCTCTTACCAAATGTGGAAGAGTTGCAATTAGTGAAGTGGTTTGATTTTCAAATTTAAATTGCTGCCTTTTGTGTAAGTTGCGGGTTGGATTTGTATTTGAAGTGAAGAATTTGCAACATGATTATCCTTGAAATTGCTTTGAGAAGGAGTAGTGAATTGAAGAAGTTTTGTGTTGCATGTGACGTGTCTATTGTTGTAAGTAGTGGTGTAAAAGTGTTACACTTGAGGTGTTGTAAAGTGGTGTGATATTGTGTTCTATTTGGGGAGGTTGTTGCACTGTGATTTAAGAGGCGTGTATGTGGAGTTGTGTTTTTCAAATTTAGTGAAGGGTGTGTGTGTATTTTTGGTGTAGTTATGTGTTTGTTGAATTGAAAATTGTTGCAAGTGGCGTAATTGGTGGTGGAATCGTGAGCAAGGGAATTTGTGACGTGGAGTTGTGCATTTGTGCTTGTGTTAAGGTGCTGTAATTTGTGATTTATTATAGTGTGAAACCTTAATAAGAAAGGAAGGTTTTGAGTAGTAGAATTTGAAATTCAAACAAGTCATTAAAGTGTGAAAGTAATTGATTAGTTACTTAAGCACTTGTAGTTGAATTTAATTCTAACTACTTGAAAGTTTTGTGTGTACTTCATTTATTGAACCTTGCTTGGGGTACTAAACTATTTCCTTGTGCCTATAATTCTTCTTGGAACGTTAGCTATTGCATTATTGTAGATATTAAACATGTGGGTTGGTGTTGTTGAAGGAATGTGCTGAAATTTGGGGGATTACTTCTTAAATCACAACATGTCCAATGAAAGTGTGAATGGGGGAATTGGCAATGAAGCCAATAGTCAGGTTGGTGGAGGTCAGGGTCATAATATTGCAGGTAGGAGGACTTTGGAAGAACAACTCCAAGATCTTACTACCATAGTTGCTACTTTGGCAACTAGGATTGATAGAATGACATTACCACAACCACCAGTGGTGAACCTTCAGGCACCACCTCGGGTAGCTCTATAGAATTCTCAAAGAGACAGAGTAGTGGGAGATGGAAATCTAAATAGAAGGATGGGTGAGGATCATCATCTATATAGGGAAGAAAGGGATGACAACTTTGGGGCTAATCTATATCAGAATAGGGATTTCAGGCCACCTCAGGGATTGAATTATGTGAAACTGCAAATGCCTTCTTATGATGGCAAGGGATCAGCTGATGATTATTTGGATTAGGAGGACAAGGTTGAGGGTCTCTTTGAATGTTATGAGATCGATGATAATACTAGAGTCCGATTGGCTGCTGTCAAGTTTACAGGATACGCTGCACTATGGTGGAAGAATTTGATTATCAGCAGGCATAAGGATGGAGAAGCTAAGATTCATACATGGAGGGATATGAAAACGGTGTTGAGAAAAAGATATATTCTTGAGCACTACAAACAAGAACTGTTTATGCAACTGCAAACTTTGAGGTAGGGAGGCAAGATAGTAGATGATTTTGTGCAGGAAATTGAAACCCTCATGATTAGATGTGGGTCCGTCGAACCTCCAGAACAAACCGTAGCATGCTTCCTCTCAGGCCTGAAATATGAAATATCGTGTGTTGTTGAGCTGCAATGCTATAGTACACTTGATGAGGCTATTCAGTTGGCCTTGAAAGTGGAGAGGCAAAGGAGGTCCAACTTGTTCAAGGCTCTAAGCAGTAGGCCCAATACTATTACCAAACCTATAGCAGCTGGCGGTCGATCAGGGGGAACAAAGGTGGTAGGTGAGGCAATGAGAGTAGTGGACAAAACTACCTCAAACACTGTTAGAGAAAATATACCCACTGGAAAGGGTAAAGAGGTAATAGCATCAGATGTGAGGCAGACTGTTCCCAGATCTACTAGTGGAAAGGCACGCCGGATCAAATGCTTTAAATGTATAGGATTTGGGCATATGGTGGCACAATGTCCAAATAAGAGGGTGATGACTGTTATGGAGGGCGCTGGGGAAGATGTTGAGGATGACAAGGAACAGATTGAGCCTACAGATTTACCAATAGCACTATAGGAGTATTATGATGACCAGACTGTAGAAACACATGAGGAGCATACAAGTGAACAATATCTACCTATTAATGTGTTACGCAGGGCTCTTACCATATCTCTTGATACTAGAGACATTCAGAGGGAGAACATATTTCACACCTCTTGTAGGATCATAGGTAACCTTTGTGTACTCATAATTGATAGTGGTAGTTGCATGAATGTTATATCTGCTGCACTGGTAGACAAATTACATTTGTCTACTAGCCCACATCTTAGCCCTTATAACTTGCATTGGTTGGATAATCGAGGCAGTATGTATGTTGCACTAAGGGCGAAGGTGCCTATGAGTGTTAGGTAGAAATATCACAATGAGATCCTATGTGATGTGATTCCTATGCATGCATTCCATTTGTTGTTAGGTAGACCCTGGTTGTTTGATCAGTAGGTGTTACATGATGGATTTAGGAACACCTACATGTTCAGTATGGGCGAATCTCGCACAGTATTGTCACCTATAACTCCATTTGAGGTATATTAGTTTCAAGAATAGATTAGAATTACTGCCACCACATTTGATAGCCGGGAGAGCAGGCCAATAGAGATATCAGGGTTCAGTTGCAAAAATGATCCTCTAGATTTGAGGGAAATCTTTCAGAAGCCTGAGGAGATGATGGGAAATTTTCTGGCACCGTCAATGCTTTCAAAACTAGATTTGGATGATGATCCAAATCACTCTTATTTTACTTCATTACTTTTATCTAATAAGTATTTGAGAAAATAATCTTACAGGTACAATAATAATTCTCCAAGCAGGCTAACATGTCCTACACTAGTTGATGGTCACGGGACATCATCAGATTTGCAATCAAAGGCCCGCTGCGATTATTTCCATTTCAAAGCATTGGCTCATGAAGATTTATGATATTTTGTACTTTGTAATTGCTCTATGGACTATTTTATGTTGTATTTACTTTTAGGACACTTTCATTTTGACTGTAATTTTCATTTAGGACCGATCATCCTAAAAGAGGTATAGTTATAATTTTGTGCATTTTCTAACCCTAAAGGGAGCAAGTATAAATACTTGCTTAAAGTAGGGTTTGAGGAGGCCATTTTTTTTTTTTTTCAAATTAGAACATAAACTTTACGTAAGGGAATTAGGGTTTTTCCTAGTTCAATTTCTCTTATCAATTTCAATCCTAAGAATTGGAATTGTGGCGAGTGTAATAAGGGGAAATTGTGAGTCATATCAATTTCTTATTGTTGTGTTTTCTTTTTATCTCTAGTGAGCCATATCTAAGGTTGGATTGAAGTCTTCTAGGTCAGATTTTTTTATTGCATTTGTAATCAAACTATCATTATATAATTGATTGGTTTTTAGCACTTGTTAATACCATCAATTTGTAACTATACTTGTGGCGTGGAACTTCTTTATTGTAAGGTGGATCACAATTTGATTTATGTATTGTTGATTGGGATTCTCTTGGAATTAAGTTGGTTAATTGATTCAATTGAGGATTATCATCTTTATGGATTTCATTTCCTTGATTTTATCATTTGATTCATCATTCCTCAATTAGGGTTCACGTAATTTTTGTCCCCTTTGAACCGATTTGATCTTGTGAATTGAAGTTGTTCCTTTAGTTCATTTGCATGTGCTTAGAGCTTGGTTTTAGGCACATCATAATTTGGTATTAGAGCTATATCATATTTGGATTTAAGATTGAAGAAATCCTAATTGAAGAATTGGTTACATTCATTGGAAATTGACGCCATTGTTCATGTGATTGAGACTAGTTTGATTGTCTTTCAAATTGGTTTTGTATGTGCTTAATCTTGGTTTTAGGCACATCATTTGAGGTAGGGAGGTAAAACAATAAATGATTATGCATAGGAATTTGAAACCCTGATGATCTGATGTGGGTCAGTAGAGCCTCTAGAGCAAACTCTAGCACGCTTTATATCCGGGCTGAAATATGAGATTGCATGTGTAGTTGAGCTACAGAGATACAGTACACTTGATGAGGCCATATAGCTGGCCTTAAAAGTGGAGAGGTAGAGGTGATCCAACCCATTCAGGGTTATTAGTACTTCGCCCATTGGAGTTGATGGTCAATCAGGAGGACCGAAGGTAATAGGTGAATCAGTCAGGGCAGTAGATAGAGCTACCTCGAGCACGGACAAGGAGAAAATGACTTTTGGAAAGGGTAAAGAGGTAATAGGACCTGATGTTAAGCAGACCATACCAAGAACAACCAGTGAGAAATTGCACCAAATTAAATGTTTTAAATGCATAGGATTTGGGCATATGGCGGCACAATGTCCTAATAAGAGAGTCATGACAATTATGGAGGGTGCTAGAGAAGAGGATGAGGATGAGAAAGAACCATTCGAGTTTACAAACCTATCTATAGCATTGTAAGAGTATTATGATGATCAGATAGCTAAAACACATGAGGAGGGAATAGGTGAACAGTATTTACCAATTAATGTGTTGCACAAGGTTCTGACTTTATCTCCTAATGCTAGGGACAAACAAAGAGAGAACATATTCCACATTTCTTGTAGGATTAAAGGTAACCTTTGTGTACTAATCATTGATAGTGGTAGTTGCACAAATGTCATATCAGCTACATTAGTAGACAAATTACAACTATCCACTAGTTGATGTGCCTAAATCCACTTGGAAGCACAATCAAAAGACTTAAGAAAAACAAACTCAAGTCAACAACAAAACCAGTTCCAAAAAGGGCAAAATTGCGTGAACCCTAGTGAAGGTGCAAAGAAATCCAAATACTCAATGATGCAATTATGAAACCACAATAATAATCTCTTCTAACATCACACTAATCACATATAATCCCACGTGAATAATCCACAATTTCAATATAAATCTTCAATTCTAAGAACCCCTTTCCACAAGTGATAATCACGTTTCAAGAAGTAATCTTAAACGAAGAACCAAATTCAAATGCAAAGGATCTCAATTAAGCACAAGAATTCGAAAATAATAGGAAGCAAATCTTTCCAAGAACTATCTCAATTCACCCCTAGATATGATACACTAGAGAAGAAAAGAAATCACAACAAAATGAAATTGATACTACTCACAATTTCAAGGTGTTGCACTCGCCACAATTTTAACTCTTGGGATTGAAATTGATAAGAGTCTAATGACAATTAGGAAACCTTAATCCTCACGTGAAATGTACTCTCAAATCTATAAAAATTAGCCTCCTCAAACCCTCTCTTAAGCAAGTATTTATACTTGCTACTCCTAGGGTTAAAAAGTGCTTAAAATTACATGTTTGCCACTTTTAAGGTGGCTAACTCTAAATGAAAATTACAAGGAAATAAAAGTGTCCCAAAACCAAAATACAACCAAAATAGTTCATAAAACAATTACAAGATACAAAATAACATAAGTCTTCATGATCCAATGCCTCGGAATAGAAAAACAATCGCAGCGGGTCTTTGATTGTCATCCTGAAAAATGTTCTGTGTCCAACGGGAGTTATAGGACATATTGGCATCCCATGGAGAATTATCATTGTACCTGTAAGATTATTCTCAAATTTTATTAGAAATAAAGACATAAGGTAAATATAAGCAATTTGGATCATCATCCAAATTGGGTTCTGAAAAGGTTAATAGAGTCAGAAATTTTCCCATCACTAGTCCATGTCCTAGTCCTTATAACTTGCACCGGTTAGACAATCGGGATAGTATACATGTTACACAAAGGACAATGGAGCCAGTAAGTGTTGGAAAGAAATATCATGATGAGATCCTATGTGATGTGATTCCCATGTGTGCCTTTCATTTACTTATGGGTAGACCCTAGATGTTTGATAGGAAGGTGTTATATGACGGATACAAAAACACTTACATGTTTCGAAAGGGAAGGTCTCGAATAGTATTGACACCTATGTCTCCATCAGATGTGCACGATTTCCAAGAGCAAGACAGGACTACTTCTGTTTCTTCTAATAATTGGGCAAACAGGGCATCCGGGTTCAGTCTAAGAAGTGACCTTCTAGATTTAAGGGCAAATCTTTCAAAGGCCTAAGGAGATGATGGGAATCTACCCTGCGATCTCAATGGTTAGGGAACTTGATTTAGATGATGATCCAAATCACTTGCATGTATACATTTTTCTTTATCTAATAAAGTTTGAATGGTAATCTATCAGGTACAATGATCAGCCTTCACAGGATGGCACATGACCTACATTGCTGATCAAATTAGGGACATCATCGGATTCACATCTAATGGCTCGATGTGATCAACATTGACTCAACGAACCAGCTCTTTGAAGATTATTATCTTTTGTACTTGTAATTTATTTTGAACCATTTATTTTTTAAGCTTTTTGTGACATTTTATTTGGTTGTATTTTTAGATTTAGGACCGGCCACTTAAGTGGCATAGATGTAATTAATTTTTCATTTTAACCCTAAGTGGAGCAAGTATAAATACTTGCTAAGTAGAGTTTATAGGAGCTAGTTGAGAGAGGAAAAAATTGCTGCCTCCATGCTTTAAATTTCATAAGACTCTTATCAATTCTTCAAGGATTATAGTGAGTGGCAACTTAAGGATTTGTGAGTAATATCAAATTCCTAAGTTGATTCCATTTCATGCTAGTGTGTCATATCTAGTTGTGATTTTGGTTGTTCTTACTTGTTCTTGGTATCATGCCATTTTAAGGTTCATTTCTATCATTGGATTTCATGCAATTTTAGTGGAATTGGATCCTAAATTGTATTGTTAATTGTGATTATTCAATTGCTAGTGGAATTGTCAATTACGTGGAAGCCTTTTTGCTTAAGAGATTCACGCCATTCTTTTGTAATTCTGTGATTGGATTTTCCATTTGATCTTATGTTGTGTGCTTGATTCTATTGAGCACATCATCATTTGGTATCAAAGCTACTTGTTTTACAAATTGGATTCATAAGGGATTAAGGTTTACGCCACTTGTGGACTTGGATTTAGTGATTAAAGTTGTTTCAATTGGTTGCGTATATGTGCTTAGATCCTTCAATCTTTTAGGCACATCAGCCGACGACTTTCATCCTAGACTGGCCATTCAAAGCTAGCGGCATGGAGATAAGCCAAAGGCTTAGCCTCCAAGGCTTACCTTTAAGGCCAACGACATTGATTTCCAAAGCCAGCAGCTTTAGAACTTAAGCTAGCCATCTAGGCCAGTGACTTACAATGCAAGGCCAACGGCTTATGTACTCAAGTCGGATGAAAATTTGTGACTTTTCACATTTTGCTTTCCTTTGCTATATATTTGTTGTTTTGTAAGAATTTAGGGACTTTTGAATATTTAAGAAAACACTTTTTAAAGTTTGATCTTCATTTTACTCTTATCAATCCATGGGAATGTGGTGAGTGATGGAATTGGATTATTGTGTGTCATATCAACAAATCCATACTAGGAATACTCTCTTGCTAGTGCGTTATATCCGGTAAGGGTTTAAGGTTTATTTTATGTTATCGTTCATTATTTGAGTATTAGAGTCGATTAACATTGATTATTGCCTTGGAATTGGAATCATTTGATTAGATTATAGTTTTAGACACATCATCTTTTGGTATTAGAGCTCAAGTTGAGATTAAAGATTGTGTCTATTGGAATTCCTTTGAGAAATTAGGGTTTTGATATTGTGAAATTGTATTGTGGTGGATTGTTATTGAATTGAGATTGTACATAGACTATCAAATTGGGTTGTGTTGTTACTGTGTGATTCAATTTAGGGTTTGTTCATGGAATTCATATTCAATTGAAATTAGGGTTTTTCTTCATTGTTATTGTTGTGGGTTGTGGATTTCATTGTTGAATTGATTAATAGAATCAGGGTTAGTTGCTGTTGTTGTTGTTTGTGTATCTTGGTTGATTGTAGTTACGTTAGGATTTTAAGTTGAGGATCAAATGGAGGTTGTAATTGGGATTGTGTCGATTGGGGTTTGTTGTAGTTTGTGATTGAATTAATGTCGTTGGAGGATTATTGTGGTGTTTGTGACTTGTGAATTCTGTGTTGAGATTGCAATTCAGTGAAGATGTTGAACGATAGTGTTAATGGGGGAATCGAGAATGAAGCCAACGGCCAGGTTGGAGAAGGAATACAGGGTCGTCGTGTTATAGGTAAGAGAAGAACTGTAGAAGAGCAATTGCAGGACCTGACTACTATTGTTGCTAATCTAGCAACATGAGTAGATCAGATGACCTTACCCCAACAGCAAATGGCAAATCCACAGGCACCCTCACCTAGGGTAGCCTTTAATGTTATAGGTAGAGAAGGAGCAATAGGAGGAAACAAGGGCAAACAGGTTGGAAGAGAGTATCATGCTTATAAAGAGGAGAGGGATGACAATTTTTGGGATGAATTTTATCCTAACCTTGAGTCCAGACTGCCTAGGGGTCTAAAGCATGTAAAATTGCAGATGCCTTCATTTGTTGAAAAGGGGCCTGTAGAGGATTGATTACCTTGATTAGGAGGATAAGGTAGAAGGACACTTTAAGTGCTATGAGATTAATGATCATATAAGAGTTCGTTTAATAGCACTTGAATTTACATGTTATACCGCCTTGTGGTGGAAGAACCTCGTAGCCAATAGGAGGAGAGATGGTGATGCTGAGATTCATACTTGGCAGGAAATGAAAAGGGTGTTGAGGAAGAGGTTTATATCAAAACACTACATACATGAGTTATTCATGCATCTCTAAACATTGAGATAAGAAGGTAAAACCGTGGATGAGTATGTCTAGGAGTTTGAGATAGTGAGGATCTGATGTAGGGCAGTTAAACCTCTTAAACAGATGATGGTGCAATTTATGTCCAAGTTGAAATATGAGATTACATATATTGTCAAGTTGCAAAGGTATGACACTCTTGATGAAGCCATTCAGTTAGCTTTAGAAATTAAGAGGCAAAGGCACTCGAGTCTATATAGAGCATCGAGTAACAGGTATGGATCCACTACTCAACTATATGGATCAGATAGTCAACAGGTTGAAAAAGGGGAAATTGATAAGGTTGTGGAATCAAATGCAACAATTACCGATATGGAGAGGGAAGGCAAAGCGATTGTTGAGGCTGATATCAGACAAATAGTGCTAGGGTCATTAGGTGGAAAGATTCATCAAACCCAATGCTTCAAATGCATGGGCTTTGGACACATGGTTGCTTACTGTCCCAATAAAAGGGTGATGACTGCTATGGAGGTGGAAAATAAGGATGGTAAGGAAGAAATACTAGAGCCTACAGATTTATCAACAGTGCTAAAGGAATATTATGAGAATCTAGACACTGAGGTACATGAGGACAAAGGAATGATTAATATTTGGCTATTAATGTACTACATAGGATAATGACTACATCTCCAAATATTGAGGACGTTTAAAGGGAAAACCTATTTCATATTCCCTGAAGGGTTTAAGGTAATCTTTGTACTCTTCTTGTTGATGGTAGTAGTTGCACTAATGTTATAACTGCTATATTAGTGAATAGATTGCAACTAGTCACTACACCTCATCCTAGGCCCTATGAATTACATTAGTTAAGTGAGCGAAATAGTTTGCATATCACTCAGAGGGCTAAGGTTCCAATCAATATAGGGAAAAGGTACTGGGATGTAGTTGATTGCGATGTTCTCCCTATGTGCGCATCACTTATGTTACTAGGTAGACCTTGGTTATTTGATAGGAAAGTGCTACATGATGGGTTTAGAAACACCTATGTGTTTCAAAAGGATAGCGAACGGGTTGTTTTAAATCCTATGTCACCAATTGAGGTACACAAATCCCAAGAGCAGATCAATAAAGCAAATGATAGGAAGTCTTTATTAGTAAAAAGGAAGGGACTAAGGGACAACCTAAATAGAGTAAATCAGCTACAAGTAATTTAGAAGTATTCAGGGCAACCATGACTTTAAGACAACAGACAATTGCATAATAAAATTTTCAGTCTAAGGGATTCTCACAAACACGCAACAAAAATAGAGGAACCATTAAATCTGAGGACAAGTCTTTCATAGGTCTAAGGAGTTGATGGTAATCAAATCTCGACTCTTACAACATTATTCAACATAGGAATCAAAGCGTAAGAATTGGAGGTAGATGCCAAGCTAGCGACTTTCATCCTAGACCAACCATTTAAGGCCAACGGCATGGAGATAAGCTGGCCATAAAGGCCTATGGCTTAGCCTCCAAGACTAGCCTTCAAGGCCAGCGGCTTTGGAACTTAAGCTGACCATCTACGTCGATGGCTTACAATGCACGACCGGTAGCCTTTATTCCAAAGCCGACGGCTTATGTAGGCGAGTCAGATGAAAATTTGTGACTTTTCGCATTTTTTTCCTTTGCTATATATTTGTTGTTTTGTAAGAATTTAGGGACTTTTGAATATTTAAGAAAACACTTAGTGAAGTTTGATCTTCATTTTACTCTTATCAATCCATAGGATTGTGGCGAGTAATGGTATTGGATTGTTGTGCGTTATATCAAAAAATCCATACTAGGACTACTCTCTTACTAGTGCGTTATATCCGGTAAGGGTTTAGGGTTTATTTTTTGTTATCATTCATCATTTAAGTATTGGAATCAATTACTATTAATTATCGCCTCGAAACTGGAATCATTTGATTAGATTATAGTTTTAGGCACATCAATCAAGCTTTAGATCACAATATTGGGTGACCTTAAAGAACTTGATTGCATTAGGTGGTTAGTGATTCCTCTCAATCTAATCACACATTATACATAAAGTTAAGGACTTAATCAACTTTAGTCTTATATACTTAAATTATATGAAATACTCACATATTCATTCCTCCTACTCTCAAATGATCTAGATCCAAACTTGTGTAAATATTTGACTTTCCTACATGCAGCTTTCCCACTCATTACCTTGTCTTTTATTTATTAAGACAACATCAAGTTAATGACATCATTTACTCAAAACCTAAAAAAAAAATGACTTCAATTAAAGCTTACCTTTTTAGATGGATCTCCAGATTGAAGAATCTTCTTCTCTTCTGCAGTCTCTCTCTTCCATTCCTCTAATTTCTTTTTCCAATCATCATCACTTGAACCCTAGGGTCAAATTGCATCACCAATCTTTATCTATGAACTTTTAGTTTTACTTCAATGATTTCTATAGATGTTTCCCATCCATTGATTAGTAACATGAAACTTCTCAGGATTTTTTGTGATGTGATCAATAATTAAATAATTCTAAACATAAAAGTGAGACAAGAGTGTAATATGCATGTTAGAAACATCTTGCAACAAATTATAATAACAAGGATAATGATAGTGGGACATATTCACTTCTACTAACATCTCCTTATTTTTAATTCAACTACTAAACTTCAAATTACAATTCTTCAAAATTTCCATCACTTGTTCTCCACATAATAGTAACTTTCTTCTAGCCCCATCCATGTAATGGCCCACCAAATTTCCATTCTCATCATATTCTACTGTTCCATCATTCACTTGTAACTAAAAAATATATATGGGAATGGGGGGGGGGGGGGGGGGGGAGGGTGGCGGTGAGGGTGGGGGTTGAGTCTAAGCTCAGTACATGCATGCTGCACCCATATGCACATGACATACCACATTAATAACACATACATATATGCAACATTAACCCATAATATAAGGTTACTCATAACCTTAACACACACATAATATTGTCTAAGTGGGAACTATTACTGTAGGTCCCATCTAACCCTAATCTACCTCATATCATTTCAATACACGACTCCACTCGAAACAACGTGGCATACCAATCATCAAGGTGCCCCCATAGGGAACTACCACTACGAGCTCCTAAATCTAGCCAAGCATAAGCAACATATAGCATTCCATGCACATATCACATTACAATTTCTTAACTCACTTAAAAATGACTAAACAACTACCTAGTAAACACAACCAACAAAATAAGGTAAACACGTACTTGTACAACTATTCCTATAGTAGTCTTGTGCGTTTCTAATTGAAGTAGGTAATCTTGTTAAATTACAAAGAACTATACTTAGCTTGATCCTACAACTAATTTAGGTTCACTTACTTTACTATATCCTTTCTATTCATATAATCCCCTTCCCTAAGTGATAGGAATCAAAATCCAATAAGACCTATCATTAGGGCAAGAACTAATGGATTTCGTATCTTGGCGATAAGGGCCTATTTTGAGCAAATTGACCCTGAAATTATTCGTTTACTAACCTCTTTTATCTTACTCATGTATTATATATTCCAACAAGCACACTTATCATATTTTATAGGGCGATGGACAAACTCACTCAAACTCAGCTTGTAGGTTATCCATAGACCGACTTGAACCGGTGATGAGTTGGGCCGATGAATCCTATGGAAGAGCTCGCATGATGAAGACTATTTTCTTTTATTTTGTAATTGTTATTTGGACTATTTTATGTTGTATTTTCTTTAGGGACACTTTCATTTTGATTATAATTGTCATTTAGGATCGACCACCTTAAAAGTGGAATAGTTGTAATTTTGTGCATTTTCTAACCCTAAAGGGGGCAAGTATAAATATTTCCTTAAAGTAGGCTTTGAGGAGGCCAAATTTTTCATAATACACTTCACATTTTCGTGAGAGGGCTTAGGGTTTCCCTAGATCCAATTTCTCTTATTAATTTCAATTTCCATGAGTTGAAATTGTGGCAAGTGCAACAAAGGGCAATTGTGAGTAATATCAATTCCTTCTTTGTTGTGTTTCCTTTTCATCGCTAGTGAGTCATATCCAAGGTTGATTTGGATGTTCTTGGTCATAATTTTTATTGCAATTGTGATCAATTATCATGTTATAAGATTGATTGTTTTAGTTTGTTATCATCATCAATATCTGAATCATTTATAGCATGAATGGTTATTGTTGGAAGAGGATAAAATCACGGCATTAGATCTAGTCTTCTTGGTGTAATTCACGTGGATTTCACTTGTATTTGTTGTTATTTGGTGAAGATTAATCTTGTTGGATTGTTGATTGCATCTTTGGACCTTTGGATTTCATCAAAATTTTATTAGGGTTCACGCAATTTCTAGTCTAATTGAACCGGTTCATATGTGTGAGTTGGAGTTGTTTCTTTGATTCATTTGCATGTGCTTGGGCTCGGTTTTGAGCACATCATCTTTTGGTATCAGAGCTTGAGGTTTGTGAGAAGGGATTGCTTACAATTTGAATTTGGAAGTCAAGGAATTGTTGAATAGCACATTGATTTGAATTTGCTTGACTTGAAGCTTGAATTTGTCTAATTGTGTTATTGAGGAGTTGTAGTTGCTGCTTGTTGTTGTAGACGTAAGGCAATTGTGAATCCTTATCATTTTGTTGTTGACGTGAGCTTGGAAGGAAAAGTAAGATGTGCATTTCCTTGTGTTTGATTGTGGAATTGGAAATACAATAATTTGTAGTAAAAAGAGAAGTGTGACTTTTGTTGATTTCGGAATTGGGGAGAATATTTTACCATTTCTAGATTTGAAGTGTGTGGAAGGATAAGCATCCATTTGAAATTCAAATACCTTCTTTAAGTTTGAAAGCAATTCATTGAGTAGCATTAAATAAGTGTTATTTGAATTTGAATTGTTTTTACCTTTTGTAGAGAAGGTTGCATTTAGTGGAGTAATTTCAAATTTGAATTTTGTTGTTGCCATTGCTTGTGGTTTATGGTGTGAATGGGAGTTGTGTAGTGGCAAGGACGTATACACCTTGAAGTATTGTGTGTGTGTTATATTGGGGAGGTTATGCACCGTAGTTGTTTTTGTATAGAGTTGTGTTTGTAAAAAAAAAAAAATTAGTGAATTTGTGTGTAAGAGTGAGTGGCTGATAGGAATCAAAATCCGACATGACCTATCATTAGGGCAAGAACTAAAGGAATTCAAATTTTGGCGATGAGGGCTCATTTTGAGCAGATCGACCTCGGAATTATTTATAAATTAACCTCTTTTCTATTATTCTTGTATTGTGTTTTCCAACAGGCACACTTATCATATTTTATAGGGCAATAGACAAACTCCCTCAGACTTAGCTTGTGGGTTATCCATGGACCAACCTGAACCGACGATGAGTTGGGCTGATGAATGCTATAGAAGACCGGCATCTTGAAGACCAATTTATTTTATATATTTTTCATTTGCATAGACTATTTATGTTGTAATCATTTTGGAACACTTTTATTTTGATTGTAATTTTCATTTAAGACTAGCCACCTTAAAAGTAGCAAACTTGTAATTTTAACCATTTTCTAACCCTAGAAGTAGTAAGTATTTATAGTAGGGTTTGAGGATGCCATATTTTGCTTATCAAACATAGCACTTTCACGTGTGGAATTAGGGTTCATCCTTAGTTCAAAACCTCCTATCAATTTCAACCCAAGAATTGGAATTGTAGCGAGTGCGATAAAGGGGAATTGTGAGTCATATCGATTTCATCTTTATTGTTTTTCTTTTCTTCTCTAGTGAGTCATATCTAGGGGGGATTTGAATCTTTCTTGGAACTATTGTGAGTATAATTCATGAACAATTGTCTTGTTAAGATTGATTGTTCTTTTAGTTATTGAATTCAATATCATTTTAGTGATTGGCGTGAATTGGAATTGTTGGAGGAAGAGTGGAATTCACGGTTTTGGTGCTTCCATTTTGTTCTATTTTCACGTGAATCTAATCTCTTTTTGTTGTCATTTGGTGAATATTATAAATAGCGATTACAATTACATCATTTGATCTACATTTTTCCATCAAACTTCAAAGGGTGTTCACGTGAATTGTCACCTAAGTGGACCGGTTTGAGATTGATTTTTGAATTCTTTTAATTGATTCATTTGATTGTGCTTGAACTTGGTTTTGAGCACATCATCTTTTAGTATCAGAGCATAAGTTAAGAGAAGGGATTACGTGTTGGTTAATTTCGTGATTATCATCTTCAATTAGGGTTCCTCATTATTGAATCGAAATTGTGTGTAGTGACCTTGACTTGCGAAAATTGTCTTGATTGAAATTCTGATTTGCTGCTTGTTGGAGTTGGATTGGAGGGATTGTTGTAGCTTCTTGTGGTTGATCATTTTCGTGGAAGGGAAGGAGAGTAGAAATGTTGTTAATTCAACATTTTTTTGAACTTGAAAAATTGCCTTTTCTTGCCGTGATTAACTTGTTGCTTGAAGGAGCTTGTGGAGTTTATTGTTGTGAATCCATTATGCAAATTTGGAATTGGGGAAGTATATTTTATAGATTTGCATTGTGTTGAATAGTAAGGAATCTATTTGAATTCAAACACATCAATTAAGTTGTGGGAGTTAATGAGTGTTATTTGAATTTAAAAATCATTTCTTACCAATTGAGGAAGGATTGCAATTAGTGAAGAGGTTGAAATTCAAATTTGAATTGCTACCTATTTGTTAAGTTGCAAATTAAATTTGTGGAAAGTGGAGTATATCTTGTTATCCTTGCCGTAGAAGTGAAAGTGTATTTGTTGTTGTTGCCATTTGTTATTGTTGCCGTGGAAGTGGAGTGTAATTTTGTGTTGTTGCCATGGGAGTTGATCTAATTTGTTGGCGTAAAGATTGACCTATTCCAATTTTTTTGTAGAAGTATTATCTTGTTGTTTAGTTGTTGTACACTTGGAGGCTTGAACACTCTTGGCTTCCTTTGATTATTGGCCATGATTGTATAGTAAATTTTGAAGCAAACTGTGAAGGATTGAGAGTAGTGTTCAATTGGTGAAGTAGATTTGTATTGTGTACTTTTGTTTTCGAAAAAGTGGAGGAGTAACACTTGTATTTCCAGATTTGAAGTGTGAATTAAGAAGCCAATTTGAAATTTCAAAACACACATTAAAGTCATTGTTTAATTATGTGTCAATTGAATTTGAAATAGCTTCTTACCATTTATGGAATTGTATACTTATTGAACTCCTTTTTGAATTTGAAAGTGGGTTGCCTTATCTTATGTAGAAGTTTTGGTTTTGGTTGTATTTTTGAATTTAGTGAAGAGTGGGTGCATTTGGTGTGGGCTTTGGTGTGTGTAGTATAGACCATTGTTGTTGGAGGCGTGATTGGTGTGGAACCATAAGTAAAAGGGGAGAAGTGTGGTGGTAAAGTCGTGTATTTTTGTATATGTTGAGGTGCTGCCCATTGTGAAGTAATTGGTGTGAAACTAAAGCAAGGATAAGGAAAGTTGAGTAGTAGAATTTAAAATTCAAACAAGTCATTAAAGTGTGAAAGTAATTGAACGAATTACTTAAACACTAGTAGTTGAATTTAATTCTATCTACTTGAAAGTAGTTGTATGTGTACTTCATTTATTTAACTTTACTTGAAGTACCAAGAATTATTTCATTGTGCTTCAATTATTTCACTTGACTTTACTTGAAGTAATAATAAGTATTTCTTGTATTGGTTAATTGTGAGCACCGTAGGTGTGTAGGGCCGTGTAAGGGTGTGTTGCCGTGGTGTGGTGAAGTGTATTGAGGTTGTTGAAATTAGTAAGAAAAAATGTCAAGTGAGTTGTATTTGTCTACTAACATATTGCATCGGGACTTGACTTCCTTTCAAACCATTGATGAGGGATAAAGAGAAAACTTGTTCTATACTTCTTGTAGGGTAGAAGGAAACTTGTGCATAATTATTATTGATGGTGGTAGTTGTACTAATGTTGTAGCTGCATCATTAGTATCGAAGTTGAAACTTGAAACTATCCCACATCCCAAACTCTATAAATTACATTAGTTGAATGATCAAGATGGTCTTTGTGTGACCCAAAGAGCTAGGGTACCATTCAGTGTAGGGGATAAATACTTTGATGAGATTAAGTGTAATATTGTGCCTATTTGTACATCCCATATATTACTTGGTAGACCATGGTTGTATGACAGGATGGTATTACATGATGGGTATAGAAATACTTATATGTTCAAAAAAGATGGTAAACGTATAGTATTAAACCTTATGTCACCATCAGAGGTCCAGGAGATGCAAAGATGGATAAAACAACCATCACATAATCTTGAGGATCATAGCCACATGATCAAAACCTTCAAAGGACCAAACTGTGCAGACGTAGGTATGCTAACCTTCAAAGGTTCTTGAGGGCTCTAATGACATGAGCCAACCCTTAGAGTATAAAATTTATCAAACACCGATGTGCCAACCTTCAGAGGATCTTGATGATCATAGTCAGACGAGTAGACCACTAGAGAGCCAGACTGTTCATAGACAATTATGTTTACCTTCAGAGGTTTCAGAGGGTAATGAGCAGTTGGGCCAACCATTAGAAGACTATGAGGATCAGCAACATACAGATGAGTTAGAAAAGGAGGAAACAGTTTCAGTGGAACAGGTTGATACAGGGGCGACTTTATTGGATAATGGAGCATTATTTATGTTACAGATGAGATACATCCTAAAAATGGAGTAGAGAAAACAATCACCACCCGTGGTATTTCAGATTCTGGGATTCTGGAGTGATATTTCTTCAGGTGGCTTGCTAGGAGGAAACAAAGTCTCTACTGCATTTGATCTACCAGATTTGAGGACAAATCTTTTTGTGGCCCGAGGAGATGATAAGAATAAAAATCCGACAAGACCTATCATTAGGGCAAGAACTAAAGGAATTTGAATTTTGGCGATGAGGGCCCATTTTGAGCAGATCGACCTTGGAATTATTTATAAATTAAACTCTTTTCTATTATTCTTGTATTCTGTTTTCCAACAGGCACACTTATCATATTTTATAGGGCAATGGACAAACTCCCTCAGACTCAGCTCGTGGGTTATCCATGGACCGACCTGAACTGACGATGAGTTGGGCCGACGAATCCTATAGAAGATTAGCATCTTGAAGACCAATTTCTTTTATATATTTTTCATTTGCATGGACTATTTATGTTGTAATCATTTCGAAACACTTTTATTTTGATTGTAATTTTCATTTAGAACTAGTCATCTTAAAAGTAGCAAACTTGTAATTTTGACCATTTTCTAACCCTAGAAGTAGCAAGTATAAATACTTGCTTATAGTAGGGTTTGAGGAGGCCATATTTTGTAGATCAAACATAGCACTTTCATGTGTGGAATTAGGGTTCATCCTTAGTTCAAAACCTCTTATCAATTTCAACCCAAGAATTGGAATTGTGGCGAGTGTGACAAAGGGGAATTGTGAGTCATATCGATTTCATCTTTGTTGTTTTTCATTTCTTCTCTAGTGAGTCATATCTAGGTGGTATTTGAATCTTTCTTAGAACTATTGTGAGTGTAATTCATGAACAATTGCCTTGTTAAGATTGATTATTCTTTTAGTTATTGAATTCAATATCATTTTAGTGATTGGCGTGAATTGGAATTGTTAGAAGAAGGATATATCATGGTTTTGTGTTTTTCTTATTTATCCATTTCACGTGAAATTCACTTGGTCTTATTGTTGTTTAGTGAAATTGATCACTAGTGAAAGTTGATTGCATCTTTGAACCATTGGATTTCATCAAATTTCCGTTAGGGTCACGCAATTTCCTAGTTGATTGGACCGATTTGATTGTGACTTGAGGATTGTTTTCTTTGAGTCATTTGATTGTGTTTGAACTTGGTTTTGAGCACATCAGTGGCGGTGTGACGTATTGTGTGTGTAAGTGTGTGTGGCAGTGTGAATTTGTGGAAGTTGTGTGGATAAAGGTGCTGCACATTGAAGCTAAAGTGTGTGTAGTGCATGAATAGAAAACCGTAAAAGGGAAGAGTAGTGTTTCAATTGTGAAGTGGAATTGTATAGTGTATGCATTTTCGAAAATTGGAGAAATCACAATTGTCATTTTTCATATTTGAAATCAGAATTGAAGTGTACATTAAGAAGTCAATTTGAAATTTCAAAACAAGTGTATGTAGTGTTGTGTTTTTGTACCTTTAGTGAAGAGTGTGTGTAATTGGCGTTGGTTCTTGTGTGTGTTGTATAGATACTTGTTGTTGGTGGCATGAATAATTGTGGAACTATGAGCTAAAAGGGAAGTTGTGTGGTGGTGAATGGTGTGTTATGTATGTGTTTAATTGCTGCCAATTGTGTATTTAAGTGGTGAGAAGTCAAGGCAAGAAAAAGGAAAGTGAGTAGTAGAATTTGAAATTCAAACAAGTCATTAAAGAGTGAAAGTAATTAAACTAGTTACTTAAACACTTGTTGTTGAATTTAATTCTATCTACTTGAAAGTAGTTGAGTGTACTTCATTTGTGGCTTGGTTGTGTACTTGAACCTTGGAAGTGTGAAGATAATTATTGTATTGTTGGATTTGAGCACAATCATGTCTAGTGAAATGTTTTATTATGCTAATGTATTGCGCTAGACATTGACTACATTTACTACTAAGGATGACGAACAAAGGGAAAACTTGTTCCATACTTCTTGTAGGATACAAAGAAATTTATGTGTCCTTATAGTTGATGGTGGTAGTTGTACCAATGTGGTAGCAGCATCGTTAGTGTCGAAACTAAAACTTGCTACTACTCCACATCCTAAACCATATACATTGCATTGGCTTAGTGATCAAGGGAGTTTGCATGTGACCCAAAGAGCTAGGGTACCATTCAGTGTAGGGGATAAATACTTTGATGAGATTGAGTGTGATATTCTACCTATGTGTACATCCTATGTATTGCTTGGCAGGCCTTGGTTATATGATATGAGGGTCTTACATGATGGCTTTAGGAATACTTAAGTATTTCTGAAGGAGAGAAAACGAATTATTATGAATCTAATGTCGCCTTCAAAGGTTCAAAGGGTTCAGCAACAAATCAATAGACCATCAGTGGGTCATGAGCAGTTAAACCAACCCTTAGAGCACAAAATTTGTCAGACACAAATGTGCCAACCTTTAGAGGATCCTGATGATCATAGTCAGATGAGCAAACTACCAGAGGACCAAACTGTTCAAGGAAAGTTATGTTCACTTTCAGAGATACTAGAGGCTCATGAGTAGTTGAGTAAACCATTAGAGGATTCTGAGGGTCAGAGTCAGATGAGTTTATCATCAGAGAGCTAGACTATTCAGAGACAGTTGTGTTCACCTTCAACGGTTTCAGAAGGTAATGAGCAGTTGGGTCAACCATTAGAAGATCATGAGGATCAGCGACAAATAGATGAGTTGGAAAAGGAGGAAATGGTTTCAGTGGAACAGGTTGATACAGGGGCGACTTTAGTGGATAATGGAGCATTATTTGTGTTATAGATGAGATACATCCTAGAAATGGATGAGAGAAAACAATCACCACTTGTAGTATTCCAGATATTAGGATTTTGTAGAGATACTTCTTCAGATAGATTGCTAAGAGAAAACAAAGTCTCTATTACATTTGATCTGCCAAATTTGAGGACAAATCTTTTTGAGGCCCGAGGAGATGATAGGAATCAAAATCCAATAAGACCTATCATTAGGGCAAGAACTAAAGGATTTCAAATCTTGGCGATGAGGGCCCATTTTGAGCAAATCAACCTTGGAATTATTCGTTTACTAACCTCTTTTATCTTATTCATGTATTATATATTCTGACAAGCACACTTATCATATTTTATAGGGCAATGGACAAACTCACTCAAACTCAGCTTGTGGGTTATCTATGGACCGACCTGAACCGGCGATGAGTTGGGCCGATGAATCCTATGGAAGAGCTCACATGATGAAGACTATTTTCTTTTATTTTGTAATTTTTATTTGGACTATTTTATGTTGTATTTTCTTTAGAGACACTTTCATTTTGATTGTAATTGTCATTTAGGACCGGCCACCTTAAAAGTGGAATAGTTGTAATTTTGTGCATTTTCTAACCCTAAAGGGAGCAAGTATAAATACTTGCTTAAAGTAGGGTTTAAGGAGGCCAAATTTTTCAGAATACACTTCACATTTTCATGAGAGGGCTTAGGGTTTCCCTAGATCCAATTTCTCTTATCAATTTCAATTTCCAAGAGTTGAAATTGTGGCAAGTGCAACAAAAGGCAATTGTGAGTTATATCAATTCCTTCTTTGTTGTGTTTCCTTTTCATCACTAGTGAGTCATATCTAGGGTTGATTTGGATGTTCTTGGTCATATTTTTTATTGCAATTGTGATCAATTATCATGTTATAAGATTGATTGTTCTAGTATTTGTTATCATCATCAATATTTAAATCATTTGTGGCGTGAATGGTTATTGTTAGAAGAGGATAAAATCATGGCATTAGATCTAGTCTTCTTGGTATAATTCACATGGATTTCACTTGTATTTGTTGTTATTTGGTGAAGATTAATCTTGTTGGATTGTTGATTGCATCTTTGGACCTTTGGATTTCATCAAAATTCTATTAGGGTTTACGTAATTTATAGTCTAATTGAACCGGTTCGTATGTATGAGTTGGGGTTGTTTCTTTGATTCATTTGCATGTGCTTAGGCTTGGTTTTGAGCACATCACTAAGTATTTCCATGCTTAATTCTTATGTTGTAATCAAATTGAAATAAACTAGAATCAATTAAAACATATTATTGTGTAATATGGTCAAGAAAGGAACTGCATAGGGAAGCACGGCTTGGAGCATGGTCATGCTAATGATTGTGTACCCTTGTGTAATATTTTTAATCCAATACACCCAAGTACATGGCCATGCTTGTGCCATGTACGCTCAAACTTCAACATGCCTTGGTACACAATCGTGTACTTGATCACGTACCCTCCTGTTCATGACAAACCATAGTTTTTCCTTCTTTAATTTGTTCTTAATCCTAAGTTTCAACAATTTCTAGCCTAACTAATCATTGTATTTGCAATTTTTAATATAAATTAGGCTCTAATATACTCATTTGGCTTGGATTGCACTTGGAACTCCAAATTTTGTTGATTCCTCGCTCATTCAACCAGTCTTTTCATTGATCTCTATGATCATACGGAAGTAATTTGTGTGATTGAGCATCTATTGTTAGAATAAGTCTTTTACTAATTAAAAATCATTATTTGTTTGATTCGCTTTGATGTCTCCTTAGGTTGCCTTAGGTTTTCTACAAGGCTTCCCTCTTTTCTGTCTCTCTAGGTTTCTGTTTAGTAGATGAACAAATAAGCAAAAAAAGGAGAAAACCCTAGGTTAGTTTCGTTTTTATAGTCTAGCCAAGCAAAGACGAAACTACTCTAATTCCATTGTCTTATTTATGAAATCATCATTAACTATATATATATATATATTATTTAATTATTTTATTTAATAATAATATTTTTATTAAACATATATATATATATATATATTTTAAAGTTGTGTATTACATGGAAAAAACAAAACAATATAGTGAAGTTAAACAAATCACTTTAAACAATCCGTATATATTAGGGGTGGGGTGCCAAGCTAACACGCTTGTTCTATTCAAAGTAGGTAGCGTGTATTTTTTTTTTTTTTTTTTCTTAAGAAGTAAACGTATTACACTACCACAGAAGCATTATTGAGGGCTTCCTAAATCGGCTTGCAACCGCTTATTATGCATCTAAAAATGCTCCAGCAAATGTTAACCATTATCACAACCCAGCTATCAATTCATTAAATTACATCACGGCACCATCCTTTTCTTCTGCAAGTCTTAGTTCCGTGGCTTCGCTCGAATAGCCTCACCTGCATATGCACAGCATCGGCACTGCCCTGCATAGCTACAGCACCTTCCGTTAGAGCAACCTCCGCTGGGGGGTTCAGGGCCAGTAATATAGCCTCGAGGAGTGTTTTGGGTAGTTTCAGCCAAATCCCGTGCAACTGCCTCTGAAGGGAGAGAAACAAGCAGAATCACTAGACCCAACAAAATAAAAACTTTGGAATTCGTTTTTCTCAACACAGGCGGAAATTCTATTTATTGAATTTGGTTACGTGCTGTGAGGAAGGATGATATAAATCTCATGTTGGGCGTCTATTTATAGCTTGAAACGCCAGCCAGTGGGACTATTAGGTGTAATTGACTAAAATGGTTTGGTTTGGTTTGGTTAGAATATTTGTTATTTGCTAATTTGTTGACTAGTCGCTGAAATTTATTTTTCAGCAGATTTGCCCGAGATCTTAAGACCAATGACTCTGAACATTTTGGGACACTTGCTCACAAGTATAAAAAGAAAAGTAAAATAATGTAGCTTCCTGGAAGGAGCCGACCCCAGTTGGAAGGTCATTAGGTAACCAAGCACGTATATTTGTTCATTACATTTTTCACTAATCCAAATGCATTTCGGTTCGTTTAATTTGGAACATTCCTCTTTTATAGAACGATAATATTTCCATGAAGGAACATTGATATGGAAGAATATTACATTTGATATCAGAACCTTGTTAGCTGATTTTCTATTAAGTATTCAAACTTTTTGAGTGTTAAATTCAGTATGTAATTGAACTTTGATCGTTTGAGTTTTTATGTAGGAAATATTATTATCCTATAAAAGAAGAATGTTCCTATATTGAATGTTCCATATGGGCTTGCTCAATTCTATCATGGGACATTTGATACATGAATAATATTGTATTTAATATCGGAATTTTCGTTGATTTTCTATTGAGCATCTAAAACTTTTTAAACCGAAAGTACGTAACATTATATCTACAGCTAAACCATATATGTGTGTGTGTACTATCGGGATCTACATTCTCAGTAAGTAGGCACAACCTATGCTTAATCTTGTAGACCTAAGTGGCTTAAAAAGATTATAGATCCAACCTTGTACATACATATATTTACATTGCAATTCAAATATCAACTCTTGTAGATCTTATTTACAAGCACTACAACATCATGTATTGGACATCCAATTACAAAATAACAAAGGTTCCAAAATGGAAACTAAAGACCTATTTACCTCTATTGATGCTCTCCAAAAAAAAAAAACCTAAGTCTCTAACAACTTATTCTTTAGTACCTATACCTGAGGTTAGCAAAAACACTAACCCCTCAGCAAAACAAACAATAAAATCACATAACAGTAACCAATAATGTTGTCAAATACTTCAAATGTGATTACTCAAGCAAGTAAGTTTTCAACTCAAAGCTATACTCGTAAGAAACCCAGTTCAATTTCTTATATTTTAACATTATCATGATCTTACTTAATGAAATTTTCTTTATAATTGATAAATCTATTTTAACTCTTATAATTGGAGATGATTAAGTCAATTTTTGAGATAATTGGGCGTGAAAATATAAGATTATGATGCTTAATTGATTTATATTTCATGTTTAGGTGTGGAAAAGGATGATTTGATGAAAAGTATTTAATTCAAGACGAATTGGAGATAAAAGCAAGTAAAAAGGGAATGCTTTGAAGTTAAAGGAAGTCACACGGTTTTATAAACGGCCGTGTGGAGGAATCAGGAGATTACACGGTTCGGATACACGCCCATGTAACAGACCGTGTATCAGCGTGGAAGAAGAGTTTTCCGGACAGACCAGTACACGGTTGGAATACACACCCGTGTAAGCCAACCGTGCATAGTAACACATTGAGGAGGACACACGGTTGATTTACACACCCGTGTAATCAACCGTGTACGAAGAACAAAGAAGACAGAGTTATACATGGCTATTGCAAACGGCCGTGTTGGATATACACGCCCAGAGTTCACTAACTCAGAGACATACACGGTTTATCTACACGCCCGTGGAGTATGACCGTGTATCTATCGAAGGAAAGATATCTTTAAATCTTTCGTCCATATTTGAAGGATATCTTCTACACGCCAGAGAGGAAGCTACCCTAGGTATAAATAGTCATCTTTGAAGAGAGAGAAAGAGGAGAGAGAAGGCAGAAAACACGTATTGGAATTTTGGGAGAACAACAGCAGCCAAAGGAATTTTCGAGCTTTAATTCTAGAAGTGTTTCACACATGGATTTGATTATTTCGTTTTGTTATTCTTTGAGAACCATGTGTAGCTAATTATTTCGTACCCGAATCTTACGAAAGTCTGATTACTATGTAACATTGGATTTATTGCAAAATTAATGACGATTGAGCATCTCTGATTTCATCCATGTTGTTTATTATATATTGTTGATTTGATGTTTGGCCAGCATTAGATTACATTGATTTCTAATAAGTTGATTGGGAAATCTCTTATTTGAATAGATCATACATCAGATGAAAAGGCTTGTATGCAATCTAGGGATAGAAAGCATAAGTTTTCCGTATTAGATTAGATATAATGATTTAATCTAATTGAGGGTTGTGGTATAATCATGCAATTCTGATTGTTGTTAATAAAAGAGGGATCTTTGTTAATACGGTTAGAATTAGGAGTTAGTGATTTTGGAAGAAACATTGACTTAGTGTTAGATGTCCCGCGGATCAGAGATAATCAGTACTCATTAATTAGTTTTCTAAGGATTGAAGTTGCATAGTAATTAGATGAGTAGTAAGAGTGGGGTACGCGTTGGAACATTGAATTTGATAATTTAACTCATTGTTTGATATCTATTGATTTCATTTCTATTAGATAATTTAGTTTAATTTAGGTAATTTGGTTAAATCAATTAACCTCGAAATTGTGAGGTTAGATAGTCGGTTTGAGGTTAGTATTAGTACTTGTAGATCCCTGAGGGAACGATATCCGTGCTTAAACTCTATACTACTGTAATCGATAGGTGCACTTGCCTAATTGATCGCAAGGAAGAGTCGGAGTAAAAAGGATTTTAATTTGTGTGATTGCGATTCAATCAACAAGTTTTTGGCGCCGTTGCCGGGGATCGGCGATATTAAGAACACTAAACGCTGACTAATCTGACCATTTCTTCTCTTATCATTTGTTATCCTTGGTTTTACTTTCTTATAAAGGGAACTAATTAAATTGGTTTTCTCTGCAGTTTATGACAAGGAGTTCTTCTTCTAAACTCCTTGAATTCGACCCCGAGATTGATCGGACAGTCAGAAGGAAATTAAAGAGTGCTAAACCTACTGTGAGTGAAGAGGAATTGCTATTGAGTGAGAGTGAGAATTCAGTAGATAAGAACAGTCAATCAGTGAACAGCAGCGAATCTCATACTGAAGCAATGGCGGACGGACGTAGGACCATGGTTCAGTACGCTAGGCCTACTTTGGGTAGTATCAGATCGTGTATAGTGATGCCTGCAATAGAGGCCAACAACTTTGAAGTCAAGGCCTCTACAATGAATATGATCCACAATCAATGCCAATTTGATGGATTACCTGACGAGGACCCCCATGCTCATATTCAGATGTTCCTAGACATCTGTGTTACCGTTAAACAGAACGGGGTGTCCGATGAGGCACTAAAGTTGCGTTTGTTTCCTTTCACTTTGAGAGGAAAAGTGAGGCAGTGGTTCAGTTCTTTGGATCGGGACTCTATCACGACTTAGACCCAGCTGGCGGAAACATTTTTGGACTATTACTTTCCGCCTTCTAAAACTGCCAAGTTGAGGAATGATATCACATCGTTCCTTCAGTTGGAAAATGAGCCACTCCATGAAGCTTGGTTGCGATTTAAGGACTTGCTTAGGCGGTGCCCACACCACCAAATGCCTAACTGGTTGCAAGCCTCAACTTTCTATAATGGGCTTGACTATCCGACGCGACAAACCATCAATGCTACTGCTGGTGGCACACTTGATGTAAAGACTCCTGAAGAGACTTTAGAATTGTTTGAGAACATGGCCAAGAACAACCATCAATGGAGAAACGCCAGAGCAAGACTGAGAGTGGCAGGTGTTCATGAAGTGGATATGATGACCACCATTGCGGCAAAGGTCGATGCTCTAGCTAGAAAGGTCGATGGGATGGCGATGTCTACACCACCCCTATATTCATCAACCGATTTCATGGCTCAAGGGACTACAGAGCAAATTGATTATGTAGGTAACCCTACAAGGCCTCAGAACAACCCTTACAGCAACACCTATAATCCGGGTTGGCGCAATCACCCCAATTTTTCATGGAGTAATCCACAATTCCCTCAGGGCAATGCACCTGCACCGGGATTCCAAAGGCCTCCTCCACCACCTCTTCCAAAAAAGAAGTCCAATCTAGAGGACATGATCTCCAAGTTCATCCAAACATCCGAGCAATGCCAACAATCCACAGAGGCAGCTCTAAGGAATCATGAGGCGTCCATTCATAACTTGGAAACTCAGGTGGGTCAGATAGCAAAATTGCTTTTAGAAAGACCGCAAGGATCCTTGCCTGGAAACACCGAACCCAATCCTCGGGAACAGGTAAAGGCAGTGACTTTAAGGAGCGATAAGGAATTGAAATCTGACACTATTGGAGTGCAAGGGGTTGCGCTTGAAAAAGGGGTTGAGAAGAAAGAAGAAGGGGGTGCTGAGAAGGAACAAGGGGCTGTGGAGATCAAAGAGAAAGAGTGTGTTCAAGGGAAAGTTAAAGCATCCATTGTTCAGCCATACAAGCCTCCAATTCCGTATCCGGGACGTCTGAAAAAGGATAAGGATCAAGAGCACTTCGGTAAGTTTCTAAACTTGTTTAAACAATTACATATCAACATACCGTTTGTGGAAGCTCTTGCGCAGATGCCCAGGTACGCGAAATTCCTAAAGGATTTGCTCTCGAATAAGAAACGGTTGGAAGATATCTCTACTGCAGTTGTTGGAGCTGAGTGTTCGGCGATTTTGCAAAACAAGTTGCCCAAGAAGCTCAAGGATCCGGGTAGTTTCACTATTCCATGCTTAATAGGTGAACTACCGATGGAGAGAGCTTTGGCGGATCTCAGGGCGAGCATAAACCTGATGCCATACTCATTGTTCAAGCAATTGAACTTGGGAGAGCCAAAGCAAACGAGGATGAGCCTGCAACTGGCAGATCGCTCGATCAAGTTCCCTAGAGGAATCATTGAGGACGCCCTAGTTAAGGTAGAAAACTTTATCTTCCCTGTTGATTTTGTAATCCTTGATATGGATGTAGATGTGGAGGTCCCGCTGATCTTAGGACGACCATTTTTGGCCACTGCAAGAGCTGTGATTGATGTGGCGGATGGAAGATTAGTTTTGAGAATGGGGGAGGATGAACTAGTAGTGAGAATCCCAGCAGCACTGAAACAAACTTTGAACGCCGATGGGAGGCAACCCATGCAATTAGGTAAGTTTCATTTTTGTTTTGAGTTATCACCATATTTGTTTTTCTTTTTCCAAAGTTTTACAGAGGAGTATTTATGAAGAAGCTTTTTGAGGAGATGGACTTCAAGAAATAATCAAGAGAAGGAAAATTTTAACCTTCAGGAGACACACGGATGACATACACGGGTGTGTATCGCGCCCGTGTAGAGAGAACGGTGACCCACAGAGTAATACACGGTCAAAAAACACGCCCGTGTGTCCTGACCGTGTATACAAGGAAACTTTGAACAAGGTAGACACGGCTAAGGGAAACGACCGTTTATCAAATCCGTGTATGGGGAGCGAGCCACAGAGGAATACACGGTCAGTACACACGGGCGTGTGTCCGACCGTGTATGAGAGGTAAGTTTTCTAACTAGAAGTCAGAGGGGTACACAGTTGTATAACACGACCGTGTGTTATACCCGTGCTTTCGCAGCTTAGGCCTATACACGGGCGCATTACACGCCCGTGTATGGGGACCGTGTGTGTTCGGGTATTTATACCCTTTTTGATAATCGTACCCCTCATTTTCAGTACACTTTCATCTACATATCTTTTCTCTCTATACATCATTCCCTTCCCATTCCCTTGTTGGTTTCCCTCTCCCATTGCTTTGACCAGGTAAGATCTTTCTCATTCTTTTTCCTTTCTCTTGCTTCCCTCTCTATTTTCTCACTCAATGTCAGATTTCCATGTGAATGTGGCATGTTATGACATGTGGAGGATAATGAAACCTTAGGGCTTTTGTTTATCTGAGTATGGATGATGTTTTTCATGCGATTTGTGAAGTTTTTCCATTCTCCATTACTCGATCGCTGTTTGGATTAGAAAATCTAGGGTTTCGAACCGTTCATACGTGATCCTTTGTGATTGGAACGTATTTTGGATTGCATGCTAAAGGGATTTTTGCTTTAAGCACCATTAGTGCATGTGATTGATGATTCTCTCGTAATTTCTTGCAATACACGGCCGTTTATGAGTTGTTTTTCAAATTTTGGCGGGGATTTTCTAATATACACGGCTACAATACACTCCCGTGCCCAAGAACCGTGTATGATACTGTGAACCTTAATTTTGATGGTTTTGCATGCTTCCGTGATGCTAATGGTGGAGTTCCTTGTTTGTGATGTGGTTATTTGATGTATTACCTACGGGATTTGTTTGTTTTAGAATCTTTTATTCTTGGTATGATCAGGTTCTGCTTATTTCCCTTTTCAGATGCCACGCGTCAAGACTGTTGCTCAAAAGAAGAAAAGAAGCCGATCCGAAACAGGTAGTTCAAGCCAATATGAAGTTCTTCGATACCCTGTAAATATTCAAGAGAAGGATAAAGAACTCTTTACCCTATATAAGTAAAAAAAAGGTCATCAAACCGAATGTGGTGTTGGACTGGGACGTTTTGAGAAGATTTGGGTTGGTCCAACAATTTGAGAGGCTCTTAGCTGACCGAGCTTGGTTTCACCTGTTCATGATCGAAGAAGACTTATACGAGGAGTTAATTCTTACTTTCTTAGCCACCTTCAAGATCTCAGGAACAATGAATGCTGGTGTAAGAAACGAAGTTGAGTTTCTAGCCCAAGGTGAGTACCATAAGATGTCCATGATTGAGTTTATAGAGGCTATGGGCATCTATGATGAGGGTTTTCTTCAAACCCCTGAGTTTCGTGCCCTTCCAGTTTCGTAGGGCCCAGCGAACTCTATCTCTTTATGGACTCAGTATGGCATTGGTGCCTACAGTGCCTCTCACACCAAGGCCTCTCAACTGAGAAATAGAGTACATCATATCCTACATTACATTATGGCTCGCTCTACCACTGGTAGGATTGATTCAGAGGGCGTGGTTAACGCCAGAGACTTATTTCAGTTGTGGGCCATGCATACTGGAACCCGCATCAATGTGGGTGTTTTTGCCGCTTTTTGTCTTCAGCGCCAGGCAGAGAAAGGACCGAAAGGGGTTTTCCTAGGTGCTCTAATTATTAGAATTTTGAAAAATCTAGGCCTATTCCCATTTCGAGCACCTAGTGATTTCATTGGGCGATCTCTGAAGCTTAAGGCCAGGATATTAAGTGATTGGAATTCCAACCAATTGACGCTGGCGCTGAAGAGGAGATAGGGGAAGAGGAAGAAGAGGAACCACAACTGCAGGCTGAACCTTCCGGCCATGTGCAGATGCTAGAGCTGGTTTCTCAGCTATCGCGTAATGTGGGAGAGATAAAGAAAAGCCAGAAGATGATGAAGCAGAAGATCACTAAGATGGAAAAACGGCAGAAGGGACTGAAGAAATTTTTAATCGATTGCTTCACCAAGCTTGGTGAGAAGTTAGACATTCAGTTCTCTTCCTGTGCCAGCTTAAGCGAAGAAGACGTGATCCCTCCCGAACCGATCAGCCGACGGAGGCATACTGAGGGAGGATCGTCTTCTGCTCCACCTGCTCCATCAGAGGAAAGCCCCCACAGACCAGGTAAGGAGTGAATGGTTGCTGAGGAAAGCTCCGACGATGAAGACTATGTGTCTGAGAAGGATGATGACTGATTTTTCCTAACTATTTGCTAACTTGTCTGTCTAACCCTCAATTATTTTTGTTGACTATTCGCTGTGACTTTGACTATCTGTGAATAATTCCATTTTACCAAACTCATAACCTTTTCATTTGAGACCATTTTAAGTTTTTCTTGTTTATTCATAGGTCACAAATACTTTTCAGTTTACTTAGGCAGAGCTTGTCAATTGGTAGATAAACTACCCTCATGTACTTTTCAAAACTCAATATTTCTCAACCAATTAAGGCATCCTTACATACTTTTTTTTAATTAGAAACATTCAGTTTGTCTTTCACCTGCCTTGAACAAGAGGGGTGACTAAATCCCCATAGGTCACTGAATTAAGATGGTTCACCAACCGTACCTCAAA